>JAJOOO010015004.1:0-27827 GCA_029582685.1 Solanum piurae | reverse complement strand
AGAGATGCAGTCCGTCACTTTTTGTAAAATAATTTTAAAAATAATTATTTTAATTAAAAAGCGACGGACGGCATCTCTTAGTCCGTCGCTTTTTTGGAGCGACGCTGTCCGTCGCTTTTTCTTCCGTCGTTTTTTAGCAGTTTTTTAGTAGTGATTCTCTTTGGAACTTAAGGTGCTATATAAATTGACCTGACCTTAACACTTCAGAAATTTTAAATTCCTTGGTAAAATACTACTCACAACGAAGAAGGGTTCAAGTCTTAGTTCAAAAAATTTCCGGAGTGTTACAACCAATCCCTATGAAGTTGATGTTGCAATAAATTATATGGCTTCTATCAATAAATGAATATCTTTCAGAAGTTTATCCACTGCTCTCTCATTTCTTAATAATAATTGCAGGTGATTTTTGTGATGAAGACATTAAGGTCTATCATACAATATTTCTTATGCCTCATGATACTAAAGCTAACAATATCAAACGATCAGCTAATCTTGAAAACTTGAAAGTTTGTTGCGTATCATTGAGTTCATTCAGGCAGATTATACCATCTTATTATAAATCTTTGACATGTCTTACTCAGCTTAATAGACAATATGAATTATTTTTTTAAGGTTGATTCTGTGTGAATGAAAAACTTGAAAGGCATAGTAAACGCAAATGCCCTGATTATCTTGTAACAACAAACTAGGATTGAACAATTTTAAAGTCTCTCACTTCTGCGTTATTTATGGTTCATATTCTTCTCTATGATTGAGTTGTCATTGTTATCATTTATTCACTTGTCCTATTATGGTGAATCATGTTCGTTAACATTCTTAAAATAACATTTTCACATGTAGATAAATATTTTACTTAGTATAGTGATGCATCTTAAGTATCATATCATAGTGAAAGTGGATGCCAACATATTTCATATCAAAGCAACTTACATAATATTGGGTCTGTGCTAGCACAAACATAATTCTCTAGTTATATTAAAAGCACAACCTCCAAATCATAATAATAAAGTTATCTAAGTACCCTTTTATCATATAACATGCTAGGGGAGATCTCTTGTATACAAAATTGTTCAAGTGAAAATTCAAAATTTTCTTTTGGTGTTCGAATCCTCTTTGCTCAATTGGTATGACCTAGACTTTGTCATCAAAATTCTCATTTATTGAGTTGAAAAGTGAAAAATTACTTACAATGGTTCAACTTATTAGAAGTATAATTAGAGTATTTATTGCTAAGGCGTGCAAAAAAAAATCTTCATTAGCTAAATGATTTTTTGCAACTGAAGGTACAATTTCACTTTCTGACAATATAGACTTGCTTTTATGAGGATTGTTGTAAAAAATATTATGCCTTAATAATTTCAAAATTAAGTATGCTTAGTTGATGATCATGACTTTATAAATTTTCTAAAAACAACTTTAGTAAATTAGACTATATTTGATGTGTATTTTATTCATTTGTATATATTGTTTATGATATATATGAGTTGTTAGATATATTAACACTGTTTACGATAATTTTTCCAAGTAGGAAAAATAAATTGTAATCACAAAATAAGTAAAAATTAATTAGTTATTTTTCTAAAAAATGATTTTATTTATCAAGATCATGAGTATAACTCTGTTAATTCCTTAATCATGTTTTTCTAAATTTTCTGCCTTATCTGAGAACTACTAATAACATATTTTTCAAATTGTAGGTTGATTAGAACCTCCTTGAGATATATTTGATTACAGGGCAAACTTTGAGAAATGTTATATTTAATTTGATGTATTGATCTTTTTCTGAATATTTCAAGATCAGTTTATGAGATATTTGAGATACTCTCTTCAAGGTAATACGTGGTGCCCCTTTTTATAGACTTGAGCTAGATTTAAGGTAAAATGATCTCCAATTTTTTTTTTTTTAGTTCTCTACTTAACCATCTCAAATTTAATCAGAATGATGACCAAAGTGAACTATCAAATAATGTATATCCTTTAATTTGCGTATAACTAGATTTTATTTATGGATAATATTGTGGCATGAGAAGTTATAATCTATGAAATTTATAAGACTTAAAAATTTGTTTCTTTCAAATTCAAAAATTAGTGCACATTTTATAATGGCTCATTTATAGTTTAATTGTTTAATGAAAAATATTTTATTACTTGTTTAAACAATGTGCAATTTGTAATTGTAATTTAATATGAATATACATTGCTATGTAGAAATGACAAATGGGCGGTGGGGTTTGACCATATGCAGGGCGGGGCAGGTTTAGATATATGCGGGTGCCACGACTGGTTAGGAATTCTAATATTCTTTGCTTTGATTCATTCTTTTCTCTCTCAATTCTTTCATTATTAATCTAAAGAGTGAAATACTGAAACTATATATTATTCAAAGTTGTAACTATTTTCAGCCCTCACAAATAGCATAACATATAAATAATAAAATAATTTATTAGTCAACATACTTTTTAGAATTTATGTTATCATATTTAATTGCAGTTATTTATGTGCTTAAATTTTTTGTTTCAAATATATGTGGCATCATTAAAATTTCTAAATTTTGATTATGAATCACAATCTTATATATATATATATATAATAGAATCTTAGACTCACCTATGTGGTGCTCTCGCAAATCATGATTCTTATTTAACCTTACGGGAAAATTACATTTTTTCATAACAGTCACAACTCTTTAGAAAAGTCAGAACAAAGTCACAACTTTTCATAAAAGTCGCATCTTTTCATAAAAGTCACAATTTTTTTATAAAAAACACTTCTTTTCATAAAAGTCACAAATCTTTAGAATAATACAAACTCATCATAAAAGTCACAACTTTTTACAAAAATTACAATTTTTCATAAAAGTCACAACTTTTCACAAAAATTACAATTTTTCATAAAAGTCACAACTCTTCATTTTTCATTCAAACCTTTTAAAACACAATACTTAGTTTCAAGGCACAAAAAGAAAAACAATAAACAAAGAAAATTGATTTCAATTATAATGTGACACTATATTACTCTTGTGTCTCTCACTCCACAACTCATAACGTTGTTGGAATGGATTCATAACATTTGATTCTTTAGTAAACAAAATTTCTATTTCTGTCACTATTATTTGTAGGTTTTTTTCCGCTATAGGGGAGTCAAATTCAGATACATTGATTAAGTTTCTTATGAAGTGTGTTTCATTCCTCCTATTTCATGAAGTTTAATCTTTTAATGTAAGTCAAAGTGATTGATGTAACTATTGCAATTTCTTTTTGCTATTTTGGTGACATTTTTTTAACTCTATTAAAAATTTCAGCAAGGACGATGGAAAATTGATCTTCTTTTTTGTCTCTTTTTACAGGCTTCTTCATATAACTTTTGGGAAAATTGCTTGTGGGTTGTGCTATATTTGATAGCACACAACAATAAATATGTGATAACTTATACGAAACAAATGATAAAGTTTGTTAAAAGAACCAAACCGATTGCTCTCTTACTTGCCACAGTTAGAATATTATTTTGATTGTTTTATCTTAGGTACAAATATTTTGTATGCCATTGCACTCTTCCTAGAATATTAGTATAGAGATAATTAGTCAACTTCTTTTATCGCAAGTTGACTAATTTGTCATATTTCTTCTTCTCTTCATTTTGGGCATAATAAGATATTAAGTTTTCTTGAAACTAACATATGTCCAAAATACACTATAACAAAGATAATTCTTGCAGCAATAAATATGCACATTAATGAAGGGTGCTAGAGCCTTTACCGATATTAATTGTCATTAGATTCAATGTCGCTATAGAGTTTATGGATATTTATAGAGAGTACTAATTGCCTCTGAAAAAACATATTTAGCGGTAATTAAGCTATTAATTTCTATTAAAGATCATTTTTGTTGTAGTGATAACTCTTTTTTGGCTTATTTCAATTAAATTTATGAAATGTAAACTTGGATACAGTCCGACAGACTATCTTTTTTAAAAATATGTTAAGCAACACACATTTTTCTTCTTGATTGTTAGGAAAGTAAGGTCGTCTTTATTATTATTTGTGGATATTTATGAATTCAAGTGCTCACAAAATTATGATCTAAGATTTTAATATGTTATGTTCAAAATTTTAGTTTAGAATATCCAGTTGTGAACAGTTTCATTCAAATGTCACCTACAACTTGATTGATCATTGCATTAATTCTTTGTAACTGCATATTATAACCATAACATTAACTATGATTTAATTCCAAATATGTGGGGGCCGGTGATATGAAAGCTAAGCAATAGTAATAGCTATTATGAGACAATGAAGAAAAACCTTTATGATATTACAATTTTAGGGTCATTTTTGACATATACATGATACATCATACTATAATAAAAAAGAGATTGTCGGAGGTTCATAAGAAAGGAGCCGAAAATCCTCCATTTGAATTTAGTTAATTATGTTCTTGTATAGACATGATGTTCCATTTTACTTGGGAGTGTTGTTGTTTGAGGCTTTTTTGTCTCTTCTTTAACGTCTGATGTTGTTCTTTATAACTTCCTGAAATTTAGAAAATTTCATTACTTCTGACCAACTATTTCCATGGAGATTTTCTTAGACTTCTTTCTTATACATAAAATCACTCTATGACTCATAATTTTTGTACGACAAACACGGAAAAAAAAATATAGCACTTTAAGATTTCGAATGAATGATTTGCCTTAAGATAAAATATTTTTGACAATGTAGTGTATGTATCGAAAATACAGATATTATTGAATGATCGAATGTAATATTAACAAAACAGTTCAATCCTGTGTGAAGCACGGATAATTTATCTAGTATTTAACAACTTAAATATTTAACATATATATATAAAGAAAATCGATCAAATCCAAAAATTACATATTATTGACTCTCAAAATTTTACTTGTATCACCTAAATTCAGGCGGAGGAAGTAACTAATGTTGATGGTCCAAAAAAAATTATATTATTTAATGCTCTCTAGGGTACTATGAAATGGCATATAATATCGTAGTTTAAATTGTAAAATCAGTAGATGAGTAGTTTCTTACGTAGTGAGATGTCTAATATGATAGAACAATTTTATGTTATGAAACTATATAAACAAGAAGAAAAATAAATTAGGGAGAAGAGAAAAGACTTCTTATTCCTCTTGAAGTATATTCAGGATTCACAGATCTGATTTACAATGAAAGAAAACTCCTTTATTTAAAGGGAAAATCTGACTTGGTCACCAAGTAGGATTCCTAACTTTTCTCTAACAGACTCCACATAATAGACATTCACTATAAAAACAAATATGTTTATAACACTCCCCCTTGAATGTCTATTTGATAGATTATATGCCTCGTTAAAACCTTACTAGATAAAACCCAGTGGAAAAAAATCTAGTGAAGGAAAAAGAGTACACATATCTAATAATATGCATTATGTATGCCTCATTAAAAATCTTACAAGAAAAACCCAATGAGACAACCTTGTGAGGAAAAAAGAGTGCATCACGTATTAACTCCCCCTAATGTGAACATCAGTCCAAAAATTTGAATCTTCTCATTCTAAGCTTGTGCACTATCTTCTCAAAAGTCGTAGTTGGTATAAACTTGGCAAATAAGTCAACCATAGTATTACTTAAACAAACGTGTTTCATGTTGATATCACCATTCTTGGGAGCTCATGTGTGTTGAAAAGCTTTGACGAAATGTGCTTCCTTCTATCTCATTTTATGAATCATCCTTTGGGATAAAAAAATTCTTCAAGTTCCTCAGTTCAACTTCTTTAAGCAAATAATCTATTGCCTTTTGAAAACTCTTCAAGAGTTTCAATTCAAGTCATCAACTTGCATAACAATACAAAAGATTCTTGATTGCTTTAATCCACATAAGAGGATTATAAACAAGTTTTCAAAAACTTGTATATGATTTAGATTTTGAATTCATCAAATATTTTCATATTAATTTTTTCAAGTGACAACATTCAATATTAAATGTGTGACATCTTTTAGTGTCTAGATCGCAAGTCAAATAAGTATTATGCTTATCAAGATGAGTCATTCCACTTTTCACTTGATAGTTATTTCTACGCCAACATGGTTTAATAAACGTAGAATTCATATCCTCATAATCTTTTAAAATATTGTGCATTGTTGTATCCAAGATATCATCGACGAGATATCACTTTGTATTGGTTCATAATACGACATAACTTATTTGTCACGACCCAGACCATCCTGATTGACACACACTAACACTCCGGTGGGAGAACCACTACTACAACCCAAACCAAGCAAATAATCTAAAAACAAAGGCATATAAGTCAATTACTAAGGAAAGACAATAGAGTTTCCATAAACTCTAAACATAAGTTCAACAATAAACTAAACAAAATGCGGAAGAATTAACCTAGAACCAGAAAGTCAATGTACCAAAACATCTAAACAAATGATCCAAGTCTAAACAAGAAGGGATACACCCCAAACTAATGAACTAACTAAACAAATGTCTAAGTCCGGAAATGGTGGACATAGATGAAGGAGAATCCCATGGCAGCCCGGAAGAATTGGCTCACCCTTGAATTCGAAGCAACGATCACAGATCTTCTAAGTGAGATCTGTCAGTAGCCGCTTGAAGATGCCTTGTACTCAACAAAAATAAGAGCAAGTGTAGAATCAGTACACAACCACAGTGTACTGGTAAGATCATGCGGCTATCCCACTAGTGCAACATAAACAAGTCAAGACAACATTATAATCACATCCATATATATCAACATATACAATATTATCAATATTTACGAACAACGAACAACTTCACATTTTATATCAAATCATTGGTCCTCTCATGGAACTCAAACCCAAACAGTTAGCATGCCGAAACGTGGCAATCAATCCCATATGTATGCCGAAACGTGGCAATCAATCCCATATTTATGCCGGAACGTGGCAATTGATCCCATTTTATGCTGGAACATGGCAATCGATCCAAGTTAGTTATGTCGGAACGTGGCAACCGATCCCATTCACACACCACAATCACAATCACAAGTATATCATCAAGATCATACATTTAAGTCATGATTTCATGGCATTCATCAATTATCTATCTCATTTACAACAAGTGTGATCAACATTGCAACATTCATACATACACAAGTACCATAATGAAGCAAGAACAAGCATATATCACACAATCATAGAATCACAACCATCACCTACCTCGAAACAAGCTTGAAACTCTAAGAAACTTGATTCTTTCATTTCCAAATTCGTTTCGCTTATTCTTGATCTACAAACAATCAATATAATACGAGAATCAATAAACAATCATTAATTACCCAGATTACTAACAATTCTATGAACCCTAGATCAAACCCATGATCCCAATCATCCAAATTAGGGTTGTTTCTATCATAGAATCTATAACAAAACCCTCCCCCATCAATATTCTCCCATTTTATTACGTTCTATAGATCGAAAAATGGATTTTGAGAGTGAAAAACTTACCTTTAGCCTCAAGAATGGTGAAAAACGAGTAGTTGTCGCCTGGGGGGTCGTTCCATAGCTCAAAAAATCAAAAAGTGCATAATGAGGTCGTTTAGGGGTTTATTAACGACTTTAATTTACGTCCTGCCCGTCACATCGGCCATCACCCCGCCACAACAGCGACGCCAGGGCGGCAAAAACCCCTGCCAAAGCGGCCAAAATGAAATAGAGAGCTATTTCAAAAATTCTAAAATCCCCATTTAACAACACACCTCTAACCCACGACGATAAAAAAATACCCTTTACGCTAAGATCGATTCCAGGAGTTCTACTCGCCCAAATTCAATTTAGTAAAGTCGTACGGATTCCTTAACGAATTATCTACCTACTGTAACACTCCAAATAAATGCTAGGTTAAGCTAGAGCTTAAGCATGTGAGATAATGTTGAGGTTCAAGGAGGTTAGTGAGTTAACGTCAATATTCGAGTTGTAAAATAAGTTCCCTAACTTGATACTAAGGTCCTAGAGCCTATATGTCAGGGCAAGGCTCCCACAAGGACCCCCAAGGGCCCTAATGAGAGCCAAGGGGCTGCTCTAAAAGCTGCCAAAATCAGTATTATTCACGAAATGAGGACCACGAGGTGTGGACTGACTCACACCTTGTAGATGGGAGTCGTGAGTCCAGCCTTAGCCTCCTCAAAATTCCCCTAAAACTCCACGTTCCAGCCCCATTCCACAGACGTGCAGTACGGTCCGTGGACCAGCTCACGCTCCGTGGAAAGGTCTCATGAGTTGAGACTTAGTCTCCTCACCAAGACCTCGTCTGAGCCAAGCCACAGATAGCCAGGACGGTTCGTGGACCCATCCACGCTCAGTGGTTTGGGGTTCGCGGATCGTGCCTGGGCAAGTTGTGTTGGTTCAGCCTTAGAGAGGGTGTTTTGGTAAATTTCTAATTCATTGTTTAAGGGTAAGGTCAGTTGTATTTAGTTGTTTTAAGCTTATTAAAGTATTATTAAGTATTAAACAAGTCTTTTAAATCGCAAACTCAAAATCAAACCCACTTTCCCCCTAGAACTTTCTCTCTCTAAACTCCATTGAAGAACATAGAAGAAGCTCAAGATTAGGGTTCAAGCTCCAAGATTTTCACTCAAATTTCGTGGGAAGACATCAATCAAGGTATTGGAACCTTGATTCATGGAATACTTTCCTCCATGAAGCCCTCTCAACTCAATTTCAAAAATGGGTTTTATTGTTCAAAACCTAGGGTTTTCATTCTAGTCATGGGTTCTTCCTAAAAAATGTTTTCATTATGTTATTTGATGTGTATTATGGATGATTTGACGTTTTAATGGTGATTTTATAGTAAAACTCCCCATGAACCCATGAACTACCCCATGACCCCAATTTTATGAATTTCAATTAAGGTATTGATGCAAGGTGATTTCTACTATGTATTGTGGTTATGTTAATTTGGTCATGAAACCTTGTCTTATTCACGTTGATGATAGTATATCCTAAATGTAAGTGTGAGACTTGGTTTATGACCTTGCAAGGTGTAAATTGTGAAGGATTGTTCATGATTGTTGATAGTTATTGATGAACTTATAAACTCATTTGAAAGGTGAGAATCCTATGACTATTGTGTGAATTGAGGTGTTGTTGGAAGACTAATTTCCCCTATCCTTACACATGTTTATGTATAAATTGTCTAGGATGATGTTGATGTTGTTGTGTTGATTGAAGGGCTAGTTCTCATGAAAACACTATGAATAATGAGGTGAAAATTACTCACCCTAAAATGATGATTCTAAGGTGAAAGGTAGTTCTCACTTAAATGACTCTATGAGCTATTTAGTGAGTTGTATTGAACGAAGGGTACCTTCACACATGTAAATACAATTCCATACTAATTATGTTTACTTGGGAAATAATGCTTAGTACCGAATGGATATGGACAATGAGGAAAAGTCCCCTCCGCTAATGCAATAGGTTGGGTCATCTATAGTAAACTCATGAGATGGAAGCTCCTCCGCTAATGCAATAGGTTGGGTTTCTAGTAGCAATCTCCCTATCCCATAACTATGTGCCAAACATATGACTTAGCTAGTGGATCCACTTAGAAGCTAAATATGATTAGTTCTACCTTCGGCAAGTAAGAATGCTTTCTTTCGGTGTGGGGTTATATGACACTGGATTCCATGTAGCTCACATGCTCTATGTCGGTTATGGCTAATATTCCCTAATAACAATAAGATAATGAATATGATAGGAACTATACTATGACTTCTTAATGGGTTTACTTGGTAGGAGTGAGGGTATGGGACTTCACTTTTATATTGCAAAAGGAGACTTATTAGGATGTTGTGGAATGGTTTCCTTATGGTATGATAAGATATGAATAGATGACTTTCCTTATGTTTAGTCATGTACTTGTATAATTCCTCATTATGACTATGGATTATGGTAAGCTCGAAGATTATGGGAATGAATATGTGGCTTCAAGGAATGCTTAGTAAGGTTGGTATTATGGGATGCCAACCATACATTGCACAAGTGTTCTTAGGGTTGCTAAGGTATTGATATTATTATGTTATGAGTGTATTGTGACTATAGCTTGTCTTCTATGTTTGAAATGTGTATTGGCTTCCAAACTTGATAAATGCATACTTCCAAGAAAAATGTCCTATTTAGCATATTTAAATGTTTTTATGCATGTTTCCATACTTAGTACATATTTGTGCTAACCCCTTCTTTTTTTCATACTATGAGTATAGGTCCCAGACCCTTCTTCAAAGTAAAGCTTGGGTCGACTATTCCCTATGTTTTGGTGAGTCCTCTAGTTCGAGGACCAGATGTTTATTTCAGTCTTAGTTTTAGTCGTACTTTATTATGTTAAGACTTTCATTTATGTAAAGGGTTAAGTCCCTAATTTCGTACTCTTATGTTTAGATGGTTTTTAATGAGACAAGTCTAGTATTTCAACAACTCTTTATATATGAAATTTAAAGTTTGACTTCTGTTTAGAAAAGTTTTAATTTTTCGCATTATTTCTTATGGCATTATATGTATGATTATGCTAAGGGCTTGTATGCGACCCCTTCGGTGTCAACTACGCCATGTTACATCTATGGGGTAACCCCGGGTCGTGACAACTACTCATGTAATCAAAATCATAAAAGATCCACCCGATTGATACCAGATTTCCCCACACCTCAAAAACTCCAATTTCGTCCAAATTTGGACCAGGTTGGGGAAATCCAAATACTACGAAAAAGTTTTCCGGGCCCAAACTCCCCCCCCCCCCCGTTGACTTTTCTATAACGACGGGAACAGGTCATTACAATAGATACCAATTTACCCATCACTTTTCCTCGAGTGACAAAACATAGGAAAAGTAGGCTAAGGAAAGAATGAAGTAGTACCTGAATCAACGAACGATTGGGGATACTTCTCTCGCATGTCCCTCTCGGTCTCCCAAGTAGCTTCTTCAACTAGACGATGCTTCCATTGAACCTTCACAAACTTAATCTCTTTGTTCCTCAACTTACGCACATCACGATCAAGAATTGCAAATGGTTCCTCCTCATATTGGAGGTCCTTGTCTAACATAATTGAGTCCCACTTAATGATATAATCCCCGTCACCATGATACCTCTTCAACATGGATACATGGAACACCGGATGAACACTCGATAAATTAGGAGGTAAAGCCAATCTATACGCCACCGGTCCCACACATTTAAGAATTTCAAATGGACCAATGTATCTAGGACTTAGCTTACCCTTCTTACCAAATCTCATCACCCCTTTCATGGGTGATACCTTAAGAAGAACATTTTCACCGGTTTGAAACACCATGTCTCTCATCATATGATCCGCATACTTCTTTTGTCTACTCTGGGCTGCTAGAAGCTTAGCTTGAATACTCCTAACCTTATCTTGAGCATCCTTCACTAAATCAACCCCCAATGGTTTCATATCTCCTGCCTCAAACCAACCTATAGGTGATCTACATCCCCTCCCATAGAGTGCCTCAAATGTTCCATGTATATGCTGGAGTGATAACTATTATTATAAGAAAATTCACACAAAGGTAAGAACTTATCCCAATGCCCTCGAAAATCAATCACACATGCTCTCAACATGTCTTCCAATACTTTTATAGTCCTCTCCGATTGTCCATCCGTCTGTGGATGAAAGGTTGTACTAAAAGTGAGTTGTGTGCCCAATTCATTATGTAATTTCCTCCAAAACTTGGATGTGAATTGGGTACCACGGTCTGAGATGATAGAAAGGGGCACCCTATGCAACCTCACTATCTCTTTCACATACACCTTAGCCAATTGTTCAGCATTATAATCTATTCTTACCGGAATGAAATGGGCTGATTTAGTCAATCTATCAACCACCACCCAAATAGAATCGAACTTCCCCAAAGTCATGGGAAGACCAACCACAAAATCCATGGCTATTCTTTCCCACTTTCATTCCGGAATTGGCATTCTTTGAAGTAAACCTGGAGGCCTTTGATATTCATACTTCACTTGTTGACAATTTTGACACTTCGCCACAAACTCTGCTATGTCTTTCTTCATGCCCGGCCACCAATAAATTCACTTCAGATCTCTATACATCCTGGTCACTCCAGGATGAATAGAATATCGCGAACTATGAGACTCTGCCAAAAATTTCTCAATCAAGTCATCTACTCTAGGAACACATATTCTTCTTTTAAAATTGAGTACACCATCTGCATCAAGAGTGGTCTCTGGTGCCTTACCAATTGCAATCTTCTTTCTAAGCTCCTCCGAATTTTCATCCTCAAATTGTTTAGCCTCGATCTTCTCAATGAAAGTGGTCTTTACTTCAATACTAGCTAACACCCCACCTCTTTGTGAGATGCCCAACTGCATGAATTTAGATTCCAAGGTCTGACTTTCCTTAGCTAAAGGTTGCTTGGATACACTCAAGCAAGCTAAACTACCCATACTCACCGATTTTCGACTCAAAGCGTCTGCTACCACAATAGCCTTGCCTGGATGGTATTGAATGGTCACATCATAATCTTTAAGTAACTCCATCCCCCTTCGATATCTCAAATTCAGATCCTTTTGGTGAACACATGCTGCAAACTACGATGATCAGTAAACACTTCACATTTAACACCATATCTTAAGAGCAAACACTACTGCTGCCAACTCTAAATCATGCGTTGGATAATTCCTCTCATGCACTTTCAATTGACGCGAGGCATAAGCTATAACATTCTTATCCTGCATCAACACATCACCCAAACCAGAATGTGAAGCTTCACAATAAATAATAAAATCTTTACCTTCAACTGGTAATGCTAGAATGGGCACGGTGGTCAAGAGAGTCTTGAGCTTTTGAAAGCTCTCTTCACACTTTTCAGTCCATTCAAATGGTATCTCCTTTTTGGTCAAATTAGTCAAGTGAGTAGCAATGGGAAAAAAATTCTTAACAAATCGACGATAATAGCTAGCGAGTCCCACAAAACTCCTAACTTCCGTCACAGATCTAGGCCTAACCCAATTCCTAACTACTTCAATCTTTTGAGGATCTACCATTACACCTTCTTTTGAAACTACATGTCCCAAAAATGCTACCGAAGTCAACCAAAATTCGCACTTAGAAAATTTAGCATATAGCTTTTGCTTCCCAAGAACACCCAAAACAATACGAAGATGGTTGGCATGCTCTTCCTCACTTTTTGAATAAACCAAAATATCATCAATGAACACTATAACAAACGAATCAAGAAACGGTTTGAACACCCCATTCATCAAACTAATGAAAGCTGCAGGCGCATTGGTCAAACCAAAAGACAACCAAAATTCATAGTGCCCATAATGAGTTTTAAACGCCGTCTTGGGTATATCCTCAGGCCTAATTTCCAATTGATGGTAACCAGATCTCAAATCAATCTTAGAGAAGACTGATGTACCTTGCAATTGGTCAAAAAGATCATTTATTCGAGGCAAAGGATGCTTATTTCAAATAGTGTTAATTGCCGGTAATCTATACACATTCTCATGCTACCATCCTTCTTCTTAACAAACAAAACTGAAGCACCCTACGGGGAAGGAAGCACTATGATGAATAAATCCATTATCAAGAAGCTCTTGGGTTTGAGCCTTAAGCTCTCTTAATTCTGCCGGAGCCATGCGGTATGGAGGGATGGACATGGGACGAGTACCAGGCTCTAAATCAATGCAAAAATCTATATCTCTATCCGGAGGCATACCAGGAAAGTCATTAGGAAACACTTCACTAAATTCAGACACCACAGGAATAGACCCAATGGATGGAGCCTCAATCTCAACATCCCTAACATGAGCCAAATAAGCCAAAACAACCCTGCTCTACTAATTTACTAGCCCGAATGGAGGATATAATCTTAGCTTGCTTAGGCTTGTACACCCCCTCCCACTCTAATTTTTCCCTTCCCAGAATTTCTAGAGTTACAGACTATATTACAATTAAGTACAGCATAATAGGGGGACAACCAAGTCATTCCTAAGATTATATAAAAGTCAATCATATCCAAAATCACCAAATCAGCCCAAATCTGAAATCCCATAAATAAAATAGACCAAGCACGATAGATATGGGTAACTATGACTGACTCTCCAACTGGGGTAGAAACACTAATAGAGGCATCAAGAATATCACAAATCATCTCAAAATCAGAGGCAAATCTCACAGATACATATGAATAAGTAGAACCCGGATCAAACAATACATTAGCCATCCGGTCACAGACAAGAATAGTACTTGTGATCACTGCATCAGACGCCTCCGCCTCATTCTTGTTCGAAAAAGCATAACATTGAGCCCTATCATCTTGACAAGCCACTTCCCTACCTGGTTGCGCGTTACCCCTACCTCCATTACCATTTTCTCTATCTCCACGGCCTCATTGATTACCTCCTCGTCCACCTTGTGGACGTCCTCTACTATTATTACCATTTCCCACAGGTACAATTGCTCTAGAAGGCTGTTGCGCGGACTCAAACACACGTGGATGGAGACAATCTCTCCTCATATGCCCAGGTTCTCCACAATTGTAGCAAGTACGATCAAAAGATAGCCTGTTGCCCGTCGAAGGCGCGACAATTTGACTGTCCTAAAAATTATGAGATGAAGTTCCCGAGTAGTTACCTGTAGAGGCGGGCATAACAGACTGAATTAGCTTGGCTGCAAGTGTTGGCCTTCCAGACTCCTTAGAGTAAGAACCTTAAAAGTTACCCGAATTCTTGGCCCTTTTTGCCCATGCCTTAGCTTGACCGTCTCGCCTCACCCCATCCACTTTCTTAACATAGTATGTCACCTCATTAAAACTCTTCCCTGCAGAAGTCATATGAACAGATAATACTTGCAACTCAGAATTCAATCCTCTAATAAATGATCGGATCCTCTCCTCCTCAGTAGGAAAAAATTGTGTAGCATATCTGGATAAAGCATGGAACTTGGCCTCATAAGCAGCCACATACATACCACCTTGCTCTAGAGCCATAAACTCATCCTTATTGCGATCCCTCAAAGTCCTAGGCACATACTTTTCTAGAAACAGAACATGAAATGGGTCCAAGTAAGTGGAGGTAAAGTAGAAGATCTGCACTCCATATAATCTCTCCACCACTGCTTAGCCTCACCTTGAAGTTGGAAGGACACAAACTCAACCCCATGTTGGTGAACAATACCCAATTTATGCAACCTCTCATAATAGTCTAAGATAAACTCATAAGCATCTTCAGTCTCAGAACCCAAAAACATAGGAGGTTTAAGCTTAAGAAACTAGGTCAACATATCATGCTCATTTCCCATCATAACAGAACCCAATAAAGGACGGAAGAAAGCATCATTACCTCCCATTCCACCCATCTTGGGCGCAGTGCTAGCAACAGGGGGATTAGCGGGAGCTTGAGTTGCTTGAAAAGACGGAAGCATTCCCGGACCAGCCAATCCCTTCAAAAATGACATGATCTGTTGAGCTAACACCGGATCGATGGGAGGAATACATGTAGTCTCAGCTTGCACATTTTCCTCTTGTCTAAGCTCCTCAATATTCTCAACGCCACGTCCTCCTCTTCAATCTCTTCATGATGCGCATGAGGGTTCTCATTCATAGGAGCATTATCAATTGGTACCTCATTCACAGTAGGCGCTACTCTCCCATGGCCTCTACCCCTAGCTCTTCCTCTACCTCTGCCTCGACCGCGACCTCTCACTACAGATTCCTCAGCTGGAGCATTGACAGGAGCTACGGGCCTAACATCGTTATACCTAGTATTAACCATCTGCGGACAAAAGAGTGAAAGAGGTTAGATACCAATTTAAATCGACAAATACCAATTGGAATCAAGTCATAGCACGAAAGGAGACAAGATAAAAATAGAGAGATTTCCTAAAGTCCTATAGCCTCTCGAAGAAAAGTAAAGGCGTCCACGCACTGTTCCGCGAGACTCTATTAGACTCATTTCGGTACATCGAGATCAATGAACCTAGGCTCTGATACCAATTTTGTCACGACTTAGACCGTCGTGAATGGCACCCACACTAATACTCTGGTGCGAGAACCACTACTACAACCCAAACCAAGCAAATAATCCAAAAACTAAGGCATATAAGTCAATTACTAAGGAAACAAAATAGAGTTCCCATAAACTCTAAACATAAGTTCAACAATAAACTAAATAAAATGCGGAAGAATTAACCTAGAACCTGAAAGTTAATGTACCAAAACATTTAAACAAATGATCCAAGTCTAAACAAGAAGGGATATACCCCAAACTAATGAACTAACTAAACAAATGTCTAAGTCCGGAAATGGTAGACATAGACGAAGGAGAATCCCATGGAAGCTCGAAAGGATTGGATCACCCTTGAATTCGAAGCAACGATCACATATCTTCTAAATGAGGTTTGTCAGTAGCCGCTTAAAGATGCCTTGTACTCAACAAAAATAAGAGCAAGTGCAGAATCAGTACACAACCACAGTGTACTGGTAGGTTCACGCGTCTATCCCACTAGTGCAACATAAATAAGTCAAGACAACATTATAATCTCATGCATATATATCAACATACACAATATTATCAACATTTATGAATAACGAACAACTGCACATTTTATATCAAATCATTGGTCCTCTCATGGAAAACAAACCCAAACAGTTAGCATACCAAAATGTGGCAGCCGATCCCACATTTATGTCGGAACGTGGCAACTGATCCCATTTTTATGCCGGAACATGGCCACCGATCCAAGTTAGTATTACGGAACATGGAAACTGGTCCCATTCATACACCACAATAACAATAACAAGTTTATCATCAAGATCATACATTTAAGTCATGATTTCATGGCATTCATCACTTCACTATCTCATTTACAACAAGTGTGATCAACATTGCAACATTCATACATACAAAAGTACCATAATAAAGAAAGAACAAACATACATCACGCAATCATAGAATCACAACCATCACCTACCTCGAAACAAGCTTGAAACCTTAAAAAACTTGATCCTTCTTTTTCCAAATTTGTTCCGCTTGTTCTTGGTCTACAAATAATCAATATAATACGGGAATCAATAAACAATCATTCATTACCTGGATTACTAACTCCACGTATCAGGACACTACTTCGGTTCAAGTGCCAATGATCGCGTGTAGTGATATAACCCAACCAAGGATTGGGATCGTTCCCACAAGGAGTGATTTCGAGAATTAATAGAAAAATAATTAAGTTCTAATCAGTCATAGCTAAAAACATTATCGAATACAAACATACTAAATCTAAGGAGTGATGCAAGCGTCAATTATCAATGGGGGTTTGTATTAGCTAATCAACAAAAATGATAAAAATATAAGGAAATGAAATAGGGAGACGGGATTCTTGGGATGTGATAAGAATATGGGATAAAATACACTATCAGGTAGATGCTATTGATAATACATCGCTGAATATTTGTAACTAGGCTAGACTTTAGTGGAGGTAAATTCTCTTTCGAGCAACTCACCCCAAATCAACTCGATTTCTCTCGGACAGCGAGTTGCCACATTTAAGCACAACCTCCGCCTTAGCCCATTCACTCTCTCGAGCTGAAAGTGTGGGAGAGGGCCTAGGATTCACTCTCTCAAGCTGAACCCACGACGACCCAATAACCACCGGCTATCGATTTAGTAGTCTTAGTTTTAAAACCTCTCTCTCGAGCAAGCCAAAAACACTAAGATGAAATCGTATTTCCAACTACAATCTCATTAAGTTCAAACACAACTACTAAATGAAATCACATTTAAACAGCGAATATACCAATAATAAGCAACACCCAATAGTAGATTTAACCCATATTCACAAAATCATACCCCAAGAATTGGGGTTTTAGCTAGACATGAAAAAGATATAGAAATCGATACCAACAAGTGTTTTCATCAAGTGGGTACAATGAATAAAGTCTTTAAACACGTCAAGGATGAAGATTCTTCGAGACCCACTTTCAATTTCTTAGAAATGAAAATCTTCAAATCTTCAAGTTCAAGCACAATGTCTCAAAAAACTCTAAGAACTAAAACTGAAAATATTCTAAGTCTACCAAAATAAAATTTATCTCTAAAGTCTTATACTAAGCTAACAATTTAAACAAGTATTTATAGTGTTAAAAAATTTGGGTTATGGAGGATCATTCGACGCAGTTAGTCGAGATTGCCGACACACTCGGTGATCCACCCTTTGGTCTGGTTCATTGCCTTTCTGCTTTTACCTTCAGCATTCTCGCATTTTGAGGCATTGGGCGATAGAGTGCTGCTTCACGAATCTGCTCGGTGACGCGCCTACTGCTCTTTTTCATCGCAGACTTGACTTTCTCCTTCACTGCTCAGCACACTGGAACATTCGGTGGGATTTAGGACCTTTCAGTGACTCGCCTAATGGATTCGGCGATCCTCAGGGCATCCTTTCTCCGTTCTTTCAGCTGCTTTGTTCCTTTTTGCTTGATAGCATCCATGCTTTGTCTCTCAATCCAAATACATGAAACTTAAGGGTTTACATCAGTTATTGAGATAAAATATGCATTTGAGGACACTAATTCTATCAAAATAAAGCCTTAAATGAGTCTAAATTGTGGACTCATCAACACCCCCAACTTAAACTTTTGTTTGTCCTCAAGTAAAACTCAAGTTCAACTGTTCAAAAGGATGTCTCGAACTGTGCTACACAAGACTTAATCATGAATGTACACAACGAGGCTCAACTTACTCACGCAAGGATCAATTGTATACTCAAAGACTCAAGTTGTGACACACCATTATAGAAAATTCTCAAGCTCACTATACTTGTTTCAAATACAAGTTCAAGCTCAACAATGGTATTCAAATGCCCTCACACAAAGAATGATTTCATATTCGCTCACAATGGTTTAATCATTTAAAGTTTCGGAATCAAATGCAACGCTCACTCTCACAAAGAAGAACACAATGCATGCTTTCACCCATAGGTTTGCCTGTATTTTCCGATCGACATTTGCTTCAAATCACTCAAGATCAAAAAGATATTTTCAAGGCTTGTAACAGGACTGAGTGCAAAAGGTATGGTAATTTAGGATCAGTGACTTTCATCATCATGAAATGTGGTGCTCACAACACTCCCTTTCCTCTTATTTCATCAATTTCTTTAGTGCTCATAAGTCATCCCATTATTCATTTTTCATGGATTGTTCGAAGCCCCATTTATTTTTACATTTCCCATAACTTTATTTCACAACTTTTTCTTTTCTTTTCTCTCTTTTTTTGTATGGAGGGGTTCCATTTTTCTCAACACCATGGGTTAAAGGAGACTTCTTGACTTGTCTTCTCTTTTCACCACACCCCCAACTTAGGATTTTGGTCTAAGTTGGCTATTCAATCTACCACAAATCAAGAGGAGTATAGATAGTGGATTAAGAAAGGTCATGTTTTCATCAAGTTTCTTCCAAAGAAAGGTAAGGCTCAAGGAGTGTTCAAAAGAGGTTCACACACTCACAAGGAAGGCCACAAAAGAGGTATGTGACAAATAGGCTCACACTCTTTGAAGTTGCCTAAGATCATATCAAGAGATAGCCTTACTTAGTCGACCAGACCAACGGGGAAAATTCTAGGTGTTATCATGCATGGTTCACAATAAGCTCATCACACAAGGCATCGACACTAAAGTCAAACAAGACTCCACACTCTCGCTAGTGTGCAACGTTCATCACAAGAGAATCTTGATACTTGGCTAGTCACAACGAGATGCAAATAGTTCACATATTGACTATGTAACTTCACTTGGTCTCATTGTAGCTGCACATTCATGTTCGTTCGATTATGAGCACTATTTGATTCATCGATATTGATCAAAACCGAGACTCAAATTCTCTAAAGAACAACCATATTCAAGTGCATACAAGAGGTGGCAATTTTTTTTGAAAGGGTCAAAATCATTTACAATTTAAAGCACAAAGAGCCACAAGCTCAAACATCCGCTAAAAGCAGCGCAAAACACAATACTATGGCTCACAACCCAAATACACATTCAAAACATCAGTCATAAAAGCACACAAAGGTGCACCTCACCCCACCACAAATAAAAGTCATTTGTCCTCAAATGCATATAGGAATTATCCAGCAGTGAAGTCAAGAAAAACAGAGAAGGAGGTAAAGAGGGGGCCTGTCTACACAGTCGCTCCGTCTGCGTGGGAATCAGTGCCCAAAGTCACCTCAGGAGGAACAGCAGTACCAAATTCACCAAGTTCTGTTGAGTGTGAGTCCGCCAGAAAGACATGCACCGCCCTGCAGAATCCCCGAGACCGTGAAGGAATATTAGGGTCTAGGGTATTGGTCTTCCTGGAAGAAGTGGGCCTCCTGCCCTTTCCTTTTGACGTAGTTGCATACTCATTTATCGTCATCCCTTTGGACTTCTCTTGGGCTGGTGTTATTCTTTCAGCAACTTTTGATTTAGTCAAGTCTGCAAAATCTCGAAGAGAAGTTAGAAAAATTTAAACAAAGCACAACAGAACAATTGCAGACAGACTCGCCAAACCAGATGGTGAATCGCTAAATTTCTTAGGCGAGCTAGGTCGATCTCGTCGGAGGAATTAGCTCAAACAATGCAGCAAGTAGGCAATGGGGGAACCACTCGGTGTGTCACCGATAGCTTTCAGCGAACAAGGACAGGCCCCCGAAAGTTCCAGTGCATAAAGGTTCACGGGTACAAACAAAGGGTGAAACAAAATCCTTTTGGCAAGTCGGCGAGTGCTTTTGGCGACATCAAGCTTCTCGCCGTGGCGACATCAAGCTTCTCGCCGTAGGTTATAGAATCAATCATCAAATAAAGCATGAAATCAAGGGTGAGATGGGGACATTAGGCGAGCCGCCGAGTGGTTCGGTGAACTCGACCCAGCTCGCCAAATGGATCAACGTGTCTATGTTCAACCCAACTTCTCAAATTCAACCCTGCAACCCTCAAAAACAAAATCAAAGCATGCACTAGTACAATTAAGCTTAGACCCATAACATCCATTTCTCCGGAATACTCAGACTTCTCCCAGTTTTTGCCAAATTTGGCCATTTGACAACTTTTCCCCCTTAAGAATGGTGTCACCTACTCCATCATTGTGAAATTTACGCTATTTAGCACAAATGTGGGCTACTCAGACTTCACCCAACAAATATAACCAATATTCAAGCACACCCCCACAAAATTTAACTCATTTTAAGGCACAAATTTATGGGCATTCAACGATCAAAATAACACGAGCAAGATTTTCAAATTAAAATTGGCATTTAAACATTCTAATCCTATCAAAGAGGCCAAGCACACGACAATATGATATGATCATTGTAAATGAGTACCAAATTTTTTAAAAGTAAATTTGGGGTTCGGAAAACCAACCTTTGTGCCGATTAAAGTACTCTGAAATGCCAGGCAGCAATGAAATCCAACTCCGAGCACAAATCAATAACCAAAATACTTATGGAATGCAAAAGTATGTAAAATACTAACTTGGTATGATTTTGTGAAGTTTAAAAGCGAGGGAAAGTGAAGAGTTTGAAATTCTAAAACCTTTGGCCATAAATAACCGTCTAGTTCGCATCCATTCGGCGACATTAGTACTGCTCGCCGATCTACTCGGTGACACACCGAGTGGTCACTGACCTCGCTGAGTTTTATAGGACCTTCAGTCAAAGTGAGGGTCCAAACGGTGGTTTTCATCGGGATCGCCAACCTGTTCGACGATTCGTTGAATGGAACTGTTAGCTCGCCAAACGCAATTTCCACACACTCTCCACACTTTAACCTGTACATTCAACATACCATTATTTCAAAAACAAGAATAAAGCAATAAAGGGTTTTGGGTTGCCTCCCAAATAGCGCATTAATTAATTTCAAGACACGACGTGGGTTAACACCTAAACTTCACTTTTGGGGTTAGCCAAAACATCACTTGGCAACCCCCTGCTTTGTGGCTGATGGAGATGAGGCATCACATGACCCGTAAGGTTCTCGAGCAACTAAATGGATATGAAATGAGAACCAATCATCTATTTCATCACTTCGATGTTCTCCTTCATCTCTTCCAGCACCCTATCATGCTCACTTACCTTGTTGAGAATGATTGAGAGCATTCCTTCGACACGTTTACCCTCATTGTACTTGGGTTTTCTTCGCTCATGAGGGGAGACATATATGTCCTTTCTTTTGTATTGTAATTCAATCTCCACTACCTTTTTGGCCAACTCATCCATTTGAGTCATCGGCGTGGCCAACATGAATTGCTTCTCTACTTATTGGTTTGCTTCAGCCATGTGATCAAGCAGGTGGGCTGCTGTGTAATACCACCTGGAATGAGTTGGTCAGCCAATGCTTTGTTTCCAGGACCAAGACTTCTAGAAGCAGTCCAGGAGGACTATATCGGGGATTTCATGAGTGGGGCATCGAATCAGAAGCGATTTAAACCTAGCCCATGCTTCATGAATCCGTTCATCTTCCAATTGTTTGAAGGTTAGAATGCGATCCTGAACATCATTACTTCTAATGGAGGAAACTCCATTTGCTCACAAGTAATGGTTGACATACTCACCTCCTCTGTTTCAAAGCTCAAAAAAGCAAAATACAAAACTAAAAATTAAGTAGGTAAAATACGACTAAGAAGAACAAATTTTTTATTAAACTAAAAATTCTCAACTAACACCACTCCCCGGCAGTGGCGCCATTTTGACTTCACATATCAGGACACTACTTCGGTTCAAGTGCCAACGATCGCGTGTAGTTATATAACCCAACCAAGGGTTGGGATCGTTCCCACGGGGAGTGGTTTCGAGAATTAATAGAAAAATAAAATTAAGTTCTAATCAGTCATAACTATAAACATTATCGAATACAAACATACTAAATCTAAGGGGTGACGCAAGCGTCAATTATCAATGGGGTTTGTATTAGCTAATCAACAAAAATGACAAAAATATAAGGAAACGAGATAGGGAGACGAGATTCTTGGGATGTGATATGAATATGGGATAAACTACACTATCGGGTAGATGCTATTGATAATACATAGCCGAATATTTGTAACTAGGATAGACTTTAGTGGGTAAATTCTCTCTCGAGCAACTTACCCCGAACAACTCAGTTTCTCTCGAACACTGAGTTGCCGCATTTAAGCACAGCCTTTGCCTTAGCCCATTCACTCTCTCGAGCTGAAAGTGTGGGAGAGGGCCTAGGATTCACTCTCTCGAGTTGAACCCACGACGACCCAATAACCACTGGCTATCGATTTAGTAGTCTTAGTTTTAAATCCTCTCTCTCGAGCAAGCCAAAAACACTAAGATGAAATCGTATTTCCAACTACAATCTCATTAAGTTCAAACACAACTACTAAATGAAATCACATTTAAACAGCGAATATACCAATAATAAGCAACACCCAATAGTAGATTTAACCCATATTCACAAAATCACACCCCAAGAATTGGGGTTTTAGCTAGACCTGAAAAAGATATAGAAATCGATACCAACAAGTGTTTTCATCAAGTGGGTACGATGAATAAAGTCTTTAAACACGTCAAGGATGAAGATTCTTTGAGACCCACTTTCAATTTCTTCGAATTGAAAATCTTCAAATCTTCAAGTTCAAGCACAATGTCTCCAAAAACTCTAAGAACTAAAACTGAAAATATTCTAAGTCTCCCAAAATAAAATTTGTCTCTAAAGTTTGATACTAAGCTAACAATTTAATCAAGTATTTATAGTGTTTGAAAATTTGGGCTGCGGAGGATCATTCGGCGCAGTTAGTCGGGATCACTGACACACTCGGCGATCCGCCCTTTGGTCTGGTTCACCGCCTTTCTGCTTTTGCCTCAGCATTCTCGCGTTTTGAGGCATTGGGTGATAGAGTGCTGCTTTGTGGATCTTCTTGGCGATGCGCCGACTGCTCTTTTTCATCGCAGACTTGACCTTCTCCTTCAAGGCTCAACACACTATAACATTCGGCGGGACTTAGGACCTTTCGGCGACTCGCCTAATGGATTAGGCTATCCTCAGGGCGTCCTTTCTCCGTTCTTTCAGCCGCTTTGTTCCTTTTTGTTTGATAGTGTCCATGCTTTGCCTCTCAATCCAAATACCTGAAACTTAAGGGTTTACATCAGTTATTAAGACAAAATATGCATTAGAGGACACTAATTCTATCAAAATATAGCCCTAAATGAGTACAAATTGTGGACTCATCAATCACTAACAATTATATGAACCCTAGATCAAACCCATGGTCCCAATCATCCAAATTAGGGTTGTTTCTATCATAGAATCTATAACAAAACCCTCCCCCTTCTATATTCACCCATTCTATTACGTTCTACAGATCGAAAAATAGATTTGGGGGTGAAAAACTTATCTTTAGCCTCAAGAATGGTGAAAAATGAGTAGGAGTCGCCTGAGGGTCGTTCCTTAGATCAAAAAGTCAAAAAGTGCATAATGAGGTCGTTTAGGGGTTTATTAACAACTATAATTTGCGTCCTGCCCGCCACAACGACCATTATCCCGCCACAGCGGTGACGCCAGGGGGGCGAAAACCCCCGCCAAAGCGGCCAAAATGAAACAGAGAGCTATTTCAAGAATTCCAAAATCCCCATTTCACAACACACCTCTAACCCACGACGATCAGAAAATACCCTTTACGCTAAGATCGATTCCAGGAGTTCTACTCGCCAGAATTTAATTTCGTAAAGTCGTACGGATTCCTTAACGAGTTATCTAACTACTCATGTAATCAAAATCATAAAAGATCCACCCAATTTTTACCAGATTTCCCCACACCTCAAAGACTTCGATTTTGTTCAAATCTGGACAAGGTTGGGAAAATTCAAATACTACGAAAAAGTTTTCCGGCCCCAAATTTTCCCCCCGTTGGATTTAATATAATGACGGGAACAGGTCGTTACATTATTGAGGTCTCATCACTTCATTATTTTTAGGTACGTACCCTCACATGAGGTTTCATGATGTGGTATGTCATAAGCTCTTCAAGAGCACATTGCCTCCTTATTATGATCATTTTTTATTATTTGATCCTCCCCTTTTTTCAAGAATTATTTTATTTAGAATCGATTAGTCTATCATACTTCGTGCATGTCGTAGACTCTCTGCTTTAGGAACATTCAATAGGAGCATTTGCAACTCTTATGTTAGACAAACTAACATATATACCAATCTATTTTGGAGAATCCATCTTTTTGCATCATAGTATATTCATTATTCTTATACCACACATCAAAATTATTAGATGGAAAATATTTGGTCCCTGACCATAAACCAATTAAGAGAAAAATTGATCATAATTTATTGGTCTGATGCGTATTGTATTTCAGATCAACACATGAAGCTTTATTTTCATAAGCAATTATTCTAATATTTATCTTGTCACATTATCTTGATTATTTATCAATATTATCGAGATAAATTGTCTTTATTACATATTCTGAAAGTTGTGCTCTTAATTCAATTATATTGCACAAACAATTTTGCGAATGTCAAACTGAAAGTTGACAACAAACGTGCATGTCATTATCTTATAGATGCATCTATTTATCATATCACATGACATGTGAATGTGCCCATATTCACCTTTTTCACTTTTAGAATTTAGAAATTTATTCTCAACACTAATTGATCGAATCAACTTGTCATGAGAACAAGCAACAAAAAAAATTCTTGAAGAATCTTTTGGTTCTTCAGTGTATGTATAATAAGTAAACTTTAAGTTAACCATCATATTTGCCTTTTTATTTTAGTAAATTTTTTATTTACTATCATGTGAGCAAAATTTAAATTTATTACTTCGAGAGTAATTTTCAAATTTATTTCTTCTCAATTACTCTACTCTTTCTAGAGGTGAGTCGTGATCCCATCACTGAATGGGCTAATCTAATTATCAGAAAATTGTGCATGTAATCGTATTATTTGTGACAATATTTTTGCAAACATCAAGTTGCGAGATAGTAATATGCACACATGAGACCATCTAGAAAAAAATTATATTAGGACCATGAAGTATCTGAAAAAACCACTAAGTGGGTGAATAGGTCCACAAATATCCTCATGAATATGTTCTTAGAACGCAAGAGACTCAATCTTACTAACTAGTTGTACAAGAAAATTTATCATTTAAAAGAATCTTTAGGTTCTTTAATGGACGTCTATTTGAATTATCTATAATTTGTCTCATCATTATAGACCCATGATATCCTAGATGATATAGACTCATAATGTCCTAGACAGTCATGCCAAAGTACGAAAGTATTGGAAGTAGAAAACTTTTGATTTACTATAGAATGTGCCTCAATTGCACTAATCCTTGTCCAATACAAATAAGAAATAACACATCTCTGTCCAGAGACATTCTTAGTGATACCATATCTACAACCAAAGGTCGCAACCTTTTCCGCGCCTAGCATGACGGGCCACCTCATTCAATTCAGAGAATGAGTCTATATTTTTAGCATTTATCAAAAGTTCTCATTCTTCATGAATAGAAGACAATCATCTAAGTACATCAAATTTTGATAACTTAGTACCTCATTCCATATTCATGTTATCATTTAATTATTTATCCTTTTTTCAGACATATTATGGACTACTACCACATTTACTTTCATGAGAAGAACTACCCAACCCATGACTTAGAGTTGGCTGATGTAGTGTTCACTTTGAAGATATGGCGTCATTACTTGTATGGTGTTCATGTTGATATATTCACTGATCACAGGAGCCTTCAATATGTGTTCACTCAGAAAGAGCTTAATCTCAGACAAAGGAGGTGGTTAGAGTTACTCAAAGATTATGACATGAGTATTCTGTATCACCCAACTAAGGATAATGTTGTTGCTGATGCCTTGAGCAGGTTGTCCATGGGAAGTACCGCCCATGTTGAGGAAGAAAAGAGAGAATTAGCAAAAAGATGTGCATAGGATTGCACTCTTCGGAGTCCGGCATATAGATTCCACAAAAGGAGGAATAGTGGTGACGAATGGGGCTGAATCATCACTAGTGTCAGAAGTTAAAGAAAAATAAGACCACGATCCCATTTTTCTTGAATTGAAGGCAAATGTTCATAAGCAAAACGTATTAGCTTTTGAACAAGGGAAGGGGGAGATGGTGTATTGAGATATCAAGGTAGATTGTGTGTACCTATGGTGGATGGACTCCAAGAGAGGATTATGGAGGAAGCTCATAGCTCCAAATATTCCATTCATCCGGGTTCCAAAAAGATGTATCGTGACTTGAGAGAAGTTTATTGGTGGAATAGCATGAAGAAAGGCATTGCTGAATTTGTTGCTAAGTGTCCAAATTGCCAGCAAGTGAAAGTTGAGCACCAAAGGCCCGGTGGTTTGGCTCAGAATATAGAACTTCCAGAATGGAAGTGGGAGATGATCAATATGGATTTCATCACAGGTTTGCCAAGGTCTCGCAGACAGTATGATTCTATTTGGGTGATTGTCGACAGAATGACAAAATTTGCCCATTTTCTGCCGGTAAAGACTACCCATTTAGCAGAAAATTATGCCAGGTTATATATTCAGGAGGTGGTAAGACTTCATGGGGTCCCAGTCTCCATTATATCAGATAGAGGTGCACAATTTACTGCACAGTTCTGGAAATCTTTTCAGAAAGGCTTGGGTTCAAAGGTGAACTTAAGTACTGCCTTTCCAAGAAAACCTTTGAGCTAAGTTTTTGAGCACTAATCTCAAATCACAGAAAGAAGTATGTTTTTAAAACATAAAGAACTAGTATATTTGGGAGTAGTATTGAGCACTGATATG
>JAJOOO010015003.1:0-32828 GCA_029582685.1 Solanum piurae | reverse complement strand
AACTAAGTAATAACCATTAATTGGTGAGATAAATTTAATACATGATTATCATCCCCCAAAAATAGGCACAGAATCCCCAAAAAATAATACACTAAAATTGAAAATAAATAAATAATTAAAAACGAAAATTAATTAAATATGCTATGTTTGTAATTTAGAAACTTCATTTGTAATTAAAAATAAGTATGTGTATATATTGTTAATTAAAGTGTTAACTAGTATATTTTTGTAATTTTCACATAATTAATTTACATAGACATAATAGAACATATATTACATCTTATACCTGTACTTATTAGTAATTAGTAATATAACATAATAATTACTACTGATGACAGATTTGAATTAATTAATAATTAATAAATATTTATTTAAATTATTTAATGTAAATTAATATAAAAGCGTGTAAATATATATTTAGATTGTTTAGTTATTTAATAAGGAAGCGTGTATCTAGGAAATGGTTACTGCACGCGTTTCTCAACAATTTGTTTTGATATATACGCCAAATACAAATAGTAAATGTTATAATTACTTCAGAGTATTTGTAGGAGTGCATCTCACCTACTTTTCACGAAGTCACCATTTTGAGAAGAAAAAAAATGAAAGTTCGTTATATTTTTAAAAAAAGATCATACAATTGCCTCTCAATATTTAAAACTAAAATTCATTTATCTGTATTTACATCATCAAATATTTTCAACGTCTTCATTTGAATAACTTAGGGCCGTTTGAATTGGCTAAAAGAAGTGCTTAGGTTTTAAATCAATAATAAAAAGTTAAACTGAAATGACTTTTAAGTAAAAAAATAAAAAGTTAGGCAAGACCTACTTTTGGTTTTTGACTTATTTTAAGTTATTTTTTTACATTTGCCAAACACTTTCAGAAGTTACAAGCTGGCTTAAATGTAGGTTTGACCAACTTTTAAGTCAATTCATACACCCTCTTTAACACTAACGCCTACTCAATAAATAACTTATGAATTATATAATTGATGATTTATTCCTCGTAAGGCTTGTTTACATATTTTTAAGGCGTACGTAGGTGCATAAATCATGTGCAAGATTAGTTATCCAAAAGTAAGATCATTTTTACATTTAAAACAAAAAACTGCTTAATTGTTTTGGACATTTCATCAAACACTTTAGTAGTGTAAGAAGTTCTTCCTTCAGATTCCATGACAACACCAAAAGCACATAGATTCCATCAATAAAACATGAAGAGTAAAATCAAATATGAACAATTCTTATCCCTAAACACTAAACTAAAATGAAAAAAAATAGAAAGCTAAAGATAACTTCAGAGGTTATTCCGTGATGAATGAACTGTGTAAAATGATGGTCACCAAGAAGAAACCAAGGTTAATTCATAAATTTTCTTTCCTCAATTTTCAACTATGTCAAACGAATATATTCTAAAATTCCAAGGAACAGAGGATTTGAGAATGAAAAAGAAAGAAGAACACTTTAAAGTAGACATGTTCAATGGAGAAGGACCAATAAATCAATACAAACCATCAATATAGGAAAAAAAAAGGGTAAAATTGAGATTTTTCAATTTAGTACAACTAACAAAGCTTCTTGTACAACTCTAGAATGCAGTGTTGGTACACCCACACTCTCATTTCTAAATAAGAGTAGAGTAAAATAATGTAGATCCTGGTTCTAGTTGTCAACGTTGATTCCGTCATTTTAGGTTTAGGTTGTTTGATTCAAAGTTGTTGTGAGCTCCTGCGTGCGTTCAGAGTCCGAATCCAACTTCATCTATGTCTCATTTCTGCCATTTCTATTTCATAGACAACTTGATATATTAGACGTCGTGCTCTCTATTGATAAATTCTTTTATTAGTGGCACTGAATCTTATGATGATTTTATTATCATACCTCGTATCTTCATTTATGAAAGTTTATGGGTTTTAAGATTATGTATCTTATTATTTATTTATAATGTTTCTGTATTGGCAAAAAGTTGTCTTATCTAACGAGGGATTATGATAGGTAATATCATGAGTCATGACTCTACCGGAGGAGATCCCAACCGTATTTTTGGTAACACACTTTTTTCACATATTTATAGTGTCGATTTTGTATATATATCTTTACAACAAATTACTATAACTTCAAATATTCTAAAACCATAGAAGAAATTGGATGACTCTCCAAATTTCAACTATATCACATAAATTGAGAAAGAAAGAATAATACTACATCTATTTGAGAGAATGTTCAAAATGATCCTTAACCTATTGGGTTTGGTTTATATTGATAGTTGATGTATCCACTTTATTGATATAGTCTTTTGGAACATGTAAAAAAGTACATATCGAGATATATTAAGCTTGTACTAACACAAATTTTTATAGCTGGTACTTTTTATAAAAGTGACCTAATCTCGTGAAACTGTTATAATATATATTATGATGGTATTTACTCAACATAATCACTACGGGTGTTCACGGTTTGGATAAAAACCGATCCAAACCGAAAAACCAAACTAAACCGATAAAATAAAATCAATTTTATTTGTGTTTGATTTAGTTTGGTTTTAGATTTTTGAAAATCGGTAGTATTTGGTTTGGTTATGGTTGATGAGTCCACAAATTGGACTCATTTAGGGCTATATTTTAATAGAATTAGTGTCCTCAAATGCATGTTTTGTCTCAATATCTGATGAAAACCCTTAAGTTTCAGGTATTTGAAGTTTGAGGGAAAGCATGTACACTACTTAGCTAAAAGGAACAAAAAAGGCAGATGAAAAGAACGAAGAAATGAAGATATGCGGATCGCCGAACCCATTCGGAGAATCGCCAAAAGATCTTAGTCTCGCTTTTTGCTCCAGTATCCTGAGCCCTGAAGGAAAGGATCAAATCAGCGGTGAAAATGAGTAGTCGGCGTATCGCCGAGCGATTTCGTGAAACAGTACTATGTCGCCCAATGATCCAAAACACGATGATGCTGAACACTAATGCAAGACGGCGATGAACTACACCAAAGGGAGAATCGTTGAGTTGATCGGCGATTTCGACTAATTCGTCGAGTGATCCGCTGCAACACAGATTTTTGAAAACTATAAATACTAGTTGAAAATTATTATTTCAGTATCAAATTTTTAGCCTTGAAAAGTAAATTTTTCAGACTTGACTTCTATTTTTGAGTACTAAGTTTGGAGAGGGTTTTGAAGGATTTGCAGGTTCAAAGGGTTTCAACTCCAAGATTTTGGACTTGGGTCTTGTGGATTCTTCACTCTTGACTTGTTTTGAAACTTAAATCTTCATACCCATTTGAATGCAAACTCATTTTGGTATAAATTTCTAGTATGTCTGGCTAAAACCCCAATTATTGGGGTGTGATTTTGTGAATATAGTTAGATTTGTTGTTGGATCTTGCTTGTTGGTGGTTTATTTGTTGCTTTGATGTGATTTCGTTTAGTAGTTGTGGTGGAACTTAATGAAATTGTAGTTGCAAATACGATTTCACCTTTGTGTTTTCGACATGCTCGAGAGAGAGGACGTAAAACTAAGACTACTAAATTAATGGCCAGTGCGAGTGGGTCTACATGAGGTTCAGTTCGAGAGAGTGAACCCTAGTCCCATGTCCACACACACATCTCGAGAGAGTGAGTGGGTTAAGGCAGAGGATGTTCTTCATGCGGCAAGTGGGTGTCCGAGAGGAACCCGCTTGAAATGGGGTAAGTTGCTCGAGAGAGAGCTTATCCCCTTTAAAGTCTAGCCTAGTCACAAATATTCAATGAATTCACTACCAAAAGCATGTACCCAATGATTTAGTCTATCCCGTATTCCTATCACATCCCAAGAATTCCGTCTCCATATTAGTAACTTTCTTTATTTTCACTGTTTTTGCTGATTTTTGTTTACTTTTAAAAACCCCCATTGTTGATTGACACTTTAGTGTCACTCCTTTATTTAATATATTTTTATTCGACAATGTTTTTAGCTATGACTAATTAGAACTAAATTTATTTTTCTATTAATTCTTAAAACTACTCCCTGTGGGAACGATTCCAACCCTTGGTTGGGTTATTATACTATTGTACGATCGTAGACACTTGCATTGGAAGTTGTATCTTGATTACGCAAACACCAAAATGGTGCCGCTGCCGGGGAGTGGTGTTATTTGAGAATTTTTAGTTTAATAAATTTTTTGTTCTTCTTAATTTTAGTTCACTTACTTTACTTTTAGTTTCATTTTGTTTGGTTGTGTATTGAAGCAGAAACATGGAGATGAATGATCATTATGGGTATCAAACAGATCACCCCCTCTTGAAACTATTGAATCTTAAGGACAACCTCCTAACGTTCAAACAAGTAGGGGATGAAACCATTCAGGAAATGTGGCTGAAATCTCAAGCAGTCCTAGAACCATGCCCATCTCATGGGATGACCGACAAAGCACTATTGGAATGCTTCTATAGGGGTCTTGGACCCGAAAATAGAAGTATTGCTGATCAACTTTTCACGGGTGGTATGCTACATCAGCCCTATGAAGTAGTAGCAACTCTCCTTGATGGCATGGTTGAAACCAACAAGGAAGCCCAAAAGAAACACGAATGGGACTCACTAGTAGCTCAAGTAGACATTCTGTCCAAACGAGTCATGGAGTTGGAAGCATAAGCTTCGGAAAAAGACAAGCACTTCTCCCTATGAGAGTGTACAAAAGCGAAGAAGAAGAAGGGCGTACAAGATGACGAATTCTTCTCACTCATTCAACAAAAAATCAAATAACAAGAAAAGATGTTGAATGAGATGAAAGAGAACATCGACATGCTGAATCAAGCGACAACCTCTAACTCCATGACAATGCAGCTACAAAAACCTTAATTGCTTTATGTTGGTTTTTGAAATAATGGTGTGTTAATTGTGCAAGAAGAAGTGTGGGAAACATTTGGAAAGAAAGAGATTGTCGAGGAAAATGTCGGTTGGCGAGTCGCCAAAGTATTAGGCGGCCCAATTCACACCGCCGTTTCACCCAACCCAACTTGGGTTTGGGATCTGTAAAACTCGTCGGGCCCAAAGAAATGAGTGGCGAGTCGCCGATCGGCTCGGCGATCCTAATTTGTATCGCCGTTTGGATCCCCACATTAACTGGGGATTTTATAAAACTCGGTGAGGAAGGTGATTTATCGGTGTGACACCGAATGGTTCGGCGCTCACAACTAATGTCGCCGAGTGGGAAAGAACTGGACAGTTTCTCAAGCCAAAGGTTTAAAAATTCCAATCTCATATGCTCCCCCCTCCCCATTTTCAAACTTAACAAACTCACACCTAGTTAGTATTTTCTATATTTTTGCATTCCATAAGTATCTTGGTTGCTGATTTGTGCGCGGATTTGGGAGTACATTGCTGCCTAGCACTTCAGTTTTATCGTAGTCAGCATCAAAGGTTGGTAGTCCAAAACCCGAAAATTATTCTATAGGATATATACTCATTTGCAACATTTTTATCTTGTTGAAATGTGATGGGTCTCTCTGAATGGTCTCATTTATACTTGTGTTAATTCGAAAATATTGCTCAACTTGTTTAAATTGTTGAAATCTCGTATATTTATGCTTTAAGCAGAAGTATATTTTATGGGATTGAATTCAATAGTATGGGTGGAGAATAGGCATGTTGGATCCTTTGGCGAGCTAGGTTAAACTCGCCGGACCACTCGGTGTTTTGCCTAATGACCCCACCTCGCCTTTCATTTCGTGCTTTATCTGATAGGTGAATTCTGCCACTTTTGGCGAGTAGCTTGAGGTCGCCAAAATCACTTGGTGACTCACCAATAGTACTTTTGACCGCCCTTTGTCTGCACCTCCTAACCTTTTGCGCACTATAGTCTTCGGTGGGCTAGGTCTTACTCGCCGAAAGATGTCAGCGATTCACAGAAAAGATCCCCCCTTCAGCCTACTTGAGCATCAAGTCTGTATACAACTGTTTTTATTTGAATTTGATCGAATGTTTTCTAACATTTTTTTAAGGGTTTGCAGATATGGCGAAACCAAAAACTGCTGAGAAAATCGTACCAGCACAAGAGAAGGCTAAGGGAATGCGGTAAATGAGGAGGCTACTACATCTAAAGGCAAGGCTACTACACCGCCCACATCTGGTGGGAAGGAAGATAAGGGAAAGGGAAAGGGAGCCAGTGAAGTCTATGCATCTTCGGGTTGAAAGCCTATTTCAAAGATTCCACGAACCCATAAAGTACCTTCATGGGCTCGGGAGTTCTATGCCGTTGTGCATGCCTATTGGGAAAATTCGCAGGTGGACACTTCTAGTGAACCTAGTAATGTTGATACTTCAGAGATAGCTCCAGTTCTTGATGCCCAAACCTCGAGCATGACCCCGATCACTGATGCCCAGATTCAGAGTGCAACACCGAGCACTGAGGCCCCGACAGATGGAGAGACTGCGTAGACATGACCATTCTTTACCTCCATCTCTGTCTTACTTTATTTTACATTTAGGATACTTTCATTTGCATTTGAGGACAAACACTTTTTATTTGTAGTGGGGTGAGGCTCACCTTTGTGTGCTATTTGTTACTTGTGTTTTTGTGTATATATTTAGGCCGTTTTGTTTAAAACATGTGTTTGATATACTGTTTCTGTGGATGTTTGAGCTTATGACTCCTTTTATTTTAAATTGCAAAATAATTTTGACCCGTCCGAAATTTTTTGCCACCTCTCGTGTGTTGAATGTGTCTGTTCTTTTGTAAAATTTGAGTCTCGGTTCCAATCAATATCGATGACTTGAATAGTGCTCTCAATCAAACGAATATGAATGCGCGGCTACGATGAGGCCAAAGGAAGTTGCATAGACAATATGTGAACTCTTTGCATATCGTTAGGACTAGCCTAGTATCGAGTTGAGTCTCTTGTGATGATCATTGCACACTAGCGAAAGTGTGAAGTCTTATTTGACTATTGTGTAAATGCCTAGAGTGATGAGCTTACTATGAACCATGCATGCTAGATCCTAGAATTTGCCCCGTTGGTTCGATCAACTAAGTAAGGCTATCTCTTGATATGATCTTAGGCAACTTCGAAGAGTGTGAGCCAATTTGACATATACCTCTTTGTGGCCTACCTTGTGAGTGTGTGAACCTCTCTTTAAAACCCGTTGAGCCTTACCTTTCTTTGGAAGAAACTTGATGCAAACATAACCTTTCTTTATCCATTACCTATATGCCTCATGAAGTTGTGGTTAGTTGAATAGCCAACTTAGGCCAAAAGCCTAAGTTGGGGTGTGGTGAAAAGAAAGGGTAAATCAAGAAGTGCAAGAAAGTCCTTCTCACCCATGGTTGTGAGAAAAATGGAACCCCTCCATAGAAAAAAAAAGAAAAAAAAAAGAGAGGAAAGAAAAAAAAAAGAAAAAAAGAAAAAGAAAAAGAATGAAAAAGAAGTGGAATAAAGTTGTGAAAATACAAAGAAAATTGGGTTTCCAAAAATCCATGGGAAGTGAATAATAGGATGACTTATGAGCACTAAATAAAATGATGAAGGAAAAGGAAAGGAAGTGTTGTGAGTACCACAATTCATGAGGATGAAATTCACTGAGCCTAAATGACCATACCTTTGCACTCAGCCCCATTACAAGCCTTGAAAAGACCTTTTGATCTTGAGTGAGCCGAAACAAATGTTGATCGGAAAATACGGGTAAACTTATGGTTGAAAGCATGCATTATGTTCTTCCTTGTGAGAGTGAACGTTGCATTTGATTCCGGAACTTTAAATGATTAAACCTAAGGTGTGTGAAATTGGAATCATTCCTTGTGTGAGGGCATTTGAACACTTTGGTTGAGCTTGAACTTGCATTTGAAGCAAGTATTGTGAGAATGAGATTATTTGATATTGGTGAGTCACAACTTGAATCTTTGAGTACACATTTGATCTTTGCATAAGTAACTTGAGTCTTGTTGTGTGCATTCATGATTGAGTCTTGTGTAGCACTGTTCGAGACCTCTTTTTTGAACGGCTGAACTTGAGTTTGCTTGAGGACAAGCAAAAGTTTAAGTTGGGGGTGTTGATGAGTCCACAAATTGGACTCATTTAGGGCTATATTTTGATAGAATTAGTGTCCTCAAATGCATGTTTTGTCTCAATATCTGATGAAAACCCTTAAGTTTAAGGTATTTGAAGTTTGAGGGAAAGCATGGACACTACTTAGCAAAAAGGAACAAAGGCAGCTGAAAGAACAAAGAAATGAAGATCTGCGGATCGCCGAACCCATTCGGAGAATCGCCAAAAGATCTTAGTCTCGCCTTTTGCTCCAGTATCCTGAGCCCTGAAGGAAATGATCAAATCGGCGATGAAAATGAGCAGTCGTTGTATCGCCGAGCAGTTCCGCGAATCGGTACTATGTCGTCCAATGATCCAAAATACGACGATGCTGAAGGCTAACGCAAGACGGCAATTAACTACACCAAAGGGAGAATCGCCGAGTTGATCGGCGATTCCGACTAATGTCGTTGAGTGATCCGCTGCAGCACATATTTTTGAAAACTATAAATACTCGTTGAGAATTATTATTTTAGTATCGAATTTTTAGCCTTGAAAAGTTAATTTTTCAGACTTGGCTTCTATTTTTGAGTTCTAAGTTTGGAGAGGGTTTTGAAGGACTTGAAGGTTCAAAAGGTTTCAACTCCAAGATTTTGGACTTGGGTCTTGTGGATTCTTCACTCTTGACTTGTTTTGAGACTTAAAATCTTCATACCCATTTGAATCCAAACTCATTTTGCTATAAATTTCTATCTCTTTAGCATGTAGCTAAAACCCCAATTCTTAGGGTGTCATTTTGTGAATATGGGTTAGATTTGTTGTTGGGTCTTGCTTGTTGGTGGTTTATTTTTTGTTTTGATGTGATTTCGTTTAGTAGTTGTGGTGGAACTTAATGAAATTGTAGTTGCAAATACGATTTCACCTTTGTGGTTTCGACTTGCTCGAGAGAAAAGACGTAAAACTAAGACTACTAAATTGATGGCCAGTGCGAGTGGGTCGACATGAGGTTCAACTCGAGAGAGTAAACCCTAGTCCCATGTCCACACACTCAGCTCGAGAGAGTGAGTGGGTTAAGACGAAGACTGTTCTTCATGCGGCAAGTGGGTGTCCGAGAGGAACTCGCTTGAAATGGGGTAAGTTGCTCGAGAGAGAGCTTATCCCCTTTAAAGTCTAGCCTAGTCACAAATATTCAATGAATTCACTACCAAAAGCATGTACCCAATGATTTAGTCTATCCCGTATTCCTATCACATCCCAAGAATCCCGTCTCCATATTAGTAACTTTCTTTATTTTCATTGTTTTTGCTGATTTTTGTTTACTTTTGAAAACCCCCATTGTTAATTGACACTTTAGTGTCACCCTTTTATTTAATATATTTTTATTCAACAATGTTTTTAGCTATGACTAATTAGAATTAAATTTTATTTTTCTATTAATTCTCAAAACCACTCCCTGTGGGAACGATCCCAACCCTTGGTTGGGTTATTATACTATTGTACGATCGTAGACACTTGAATTGGAAGTTGTGTCTTGATTACGCAAACATCAATGATTTTATTAAAAAATAAATAAAGAAATAACCGAACCAAACCGATGAATTATATACATATATTTTATTAATAGACATACTTAATATATTGTTTTTATAAACAATTTTAAAATTTTTATATATGTTTTCATTAAAATTTCCTTATACTTTACTTATTGAATTTCATGTATATGAGTACTGTTTATGACAATTCTTTGTGAGACTGAAAATGTTATTATATCTTTCTTCTAGGTTAATATAGTGAATTTTAAAGCTTTATTGACAGTAAATTCAGTGATCAAAAGTTCTGTAATTTAAGTCATTCTAACTATTTTTTGTTTTGAATGGATTGTTGTCACTTTTTTCACATTTTGAATGAATTGTTTCTTTTATTTTTGTGTATGGTTAATAACCGAATCAAACCAAACTGTTGGAATGTATGCGTCCACTAAGTACGATAGGACCAGGTCCTCAACACAATTATAATGAGCAGAAAATAAGTACTGAAAGTAAAGATGACACATGAAATTTACGTGGAAACCTCCTGGCTCAAGGGAGTCAAAACACGACCTGTCACACAGGATTTTCAACTGCTTTTACTAAACTTCACAAGCCAAAGTAAAACCCAGTTTACAACACACACGAGATTAACCTCCTAATCTCTATTTGAGCAATACACTATCACTCAATGAGCCAAAGCAATGCCTGCATTGCCCATTATACTAACCCAACTGATTAATATAGACTTTGACTAAGACACTAAGTTGCCCTCAACTAAGTTCTTACAATGATTCACCCAAGGTTGAAATGTTTCTATCACAAGCGAAACGATTCCTACAATATAAGCACAAATACAAGCAATCAAGGTAACAACTAGTTCATGAAGCAATAATGTAAACTATTAGGTCCCTTGCTGTTTTGAAGCTTGAATCTCTCTCTTTGAATGAATGAGTGATTTGTTGTTTGTTGCCTTGAATATATCAAACATCAAGAGTTAATACCCATTGGATAAACAACCTTGTCCCTTCTGGTTGGTGTAGTACTTTGACGACCTCACCAACTTCTGACGCAGACAACTTTTCAGCTGTATAGCATATGGTCCTGGACGAACATACTCTGCAGAGGATCGGGTCCCTGCACTTGTGAGGAGATCATCAAAACATCTGGGAGTATTAAGACTTATCACAAACCGAAACCGATAACCACCAAACCGATAAATGTATAATATATTTGGTTTGGTTTGGTTTTGATAATTTTAAAACCGATTAAATTGGTTTGGTTTTGATTTTGACTAATAATCGATCCAAATCGATCCGTGAACACCCCTAATAATCACTTATATTTATCCTAATTTTTTTAGCTGGTCTATCTAAACCTTATTTAGTTTTAACCTAGCTACATTTTTTCTATACCATTTAAACACAAATTTTAAAATCACATATAAGTATTTAATGCGTTTACATTAAAAGGATAAAAAATATTTAATTAAATTACACCACATATTTTATTTTTTCCAAGCTATCCAGATAAATCCATCTTCAATACAGATTCACTGTAATTATTTTCTTCCAAAAACCCAGCTGCCTTAAACCTTTTACAAATGAAATGTTAGCAACATTAACTTGAAGTTAAGTATTTTCTTAAAGTTTGGTTCAATTTTGTTTAATTTTTAAATTTGATTCGATCCAATTTTTAGTATATATGCCCACCCATACAAAGATAATCTAGTCAATTGACATGAAGAGATTGTACTTAAATTCGATTCGGTCCTCATGCATAACGTGAATATATTGTACATGGATATGAAAGAATTATATTAAAGAAGAACTAATTACTATTTTTATTAATCATCATATCTTTGTAAAATTATATATATATATTTGAAAGTTTGTAATAACATATAATCACAAATATTTATTTCCAAAAATAACATAAATATATGCAATTTATTGATGCGGTACTTTAGAATATTATGATACCTTATTTATGAATCATAATTTACTCATTTGATTAATAAAAATAGAAATTGAAAAAGTTTTTATTAAACTTTCATAAATTATGAAACTTTTAAATTTATACTATAATTTAAGAAAATCAAATAATACGTAAAAATAAAATTTTAACTTTAAATTAACCAAATTTTGCCAGAGATTAACTTGTGTATTTTGTCTCTCCCGATGAAAAATGAGAAAAGGCAAACTAGGTGACAAGTAGATAGAACCCTTGAGAAAATATAGTTGAGGATAATTACAGCTCTCTCTCTCTATCAGCACCATTCATTTGGGAAACTGAAGGCAAAGCAGCGCTGCTGTTTCTCTCCATCATCTCACTTCACCCTGCAAGCAAGATTTCATGGTTGGGCCTTTAACTCTTTTGAGCAACCACACACCGTAAAGAGGAAGTCCATGGCTACTTCTTTGAATTCCGTTCTGGGCTTTCCGTCAACCGTATGTCACCTCCTTCTCTTTATTTCCTTGTAAATTCATTGCTTCAATGGAACATAAATTGCTTTGCTCATATACTAACGGTAGCACAGAGGAACAATTTATTAGATTAGAATGCGTTAGAAATTCTCTCGGAATGCTGCTTTTGGCTAAATTCCATAATCTTATTCGAATTTCATACCTCCTTGTACTACTTGCTTGGTTGAATAAGAGGAACATCTAGGTGCTATTTCCAGTTACTGTAAAAAAAGAGCTTTGAAAAGCATAAAATAGATAAGAGTGGAGATAAATAGATGTCGGAGAAGCCCTAAGTGATTCAATTACCAAAAGTTAGGAATACGAGAAGGGGAAAAATAAATTTATAAACTATTATAATTGAGAGAAAAGAGAGGTAAGGACTTAACATCAGTTTAAATTGATTAAGGACAATTATCAATAAGTTTTGACATGAGATAGTGAAATCAAAGAGAGATGGAGAGGCTATTTGGATCGATTGGTTAACTCAAATCATGAGGACAACTTTAAATATGGATACATCTGTTTAAGAGAGCCTTGCTACTCTCTTAGAATTAGATTTGCACAAGTGGTAAATGCTATGAATATGAGGATTAGCAAACTTGTGGTCCATATGGTATTCTTATACAGGTTAGGGAATGATTTGATAGCTAGGATTAATACGGTTTATCAAGCTATTCATAATTATATTAGTAGTTGGAAGATGCCAAATAAGTGGAAATGAAGTAGCTTGTTTCGATATATGAGATCTGCTTAAATTTCTATTAGCTGTCTGGTATTAACTTAATGAGTCATAGGATGAATCATTGGGAAAAAGTGAAAGAAAATAGGCTTATGGGCATTAATAAAGGTCATAGAAAACCAGTTTAGATTTATGCCTTTTAAATCCACGGCGGAGGCTATATTTTTGTTCAGAAATGAAGAAAATTCACAATGAAAGAATGAATTATCTCCTTGTGATATTCATTGAGGTACAACATATGATAAAATGTCAAGAAAAGTTCTTCCATGGGTCCTGAAGATAAGTGAATTACCATCATATACATAAGTTTTGGATATATCAGAGGAGCCATCACACATATAAGAACAAGGGGAGGAGATATATAGGAGTTTTCCATATCTTTGGTTTTACACCAGGAACTGCTCTAGTTTATACCTTTTCTTTATCCTAGTTACGGATTATCAGGCCAATTATATACAATATGGTGTCATAGTGTATGCTATTTGTAGAAAATGTTGTGTTGATGACACTAGTTGAGAAGAACTTGAACTGTGGAGAAGCAACGCAGAGAGCAAGAATTTTAATATAAGTAAGATAAATAATATGCAATACAAGTTTAGCCAACGTCTGAAGAATGAGGTTCAGGTCAATTAGTTTATATTGCGATGCCTAAATGTAAATATTCTGATGTCTACACTCAAGTCTTTGAGGAGATTAATATGATAGATTAAGATATACACACACAATTAAAATGCGCTGGTTAAGTGGAGGATTTGAATAAGAGTTGTGTGCGCTAGGAGCACCCTACCAAAGTAAAAGGCTAGTTTCATATAATGGTGGAACCAACAATATTATATTAGAGAGAGTGTTGGGCCCCTAAGGCCCAATATATCAACTAGTTAGGTATCATAGAAAACATAGATGCTAGGAGATGTGAGATCAAACCAGATTGAAACTGATTACATCCAATAGTTTGTGCAAGTAACATATAGAGAACAAAGAAGAAGAGGCGGTTGTTTGAGATTGATCATGTTTTATGTAGACCTCTAATGGTCTGGTAAGTAAGTGTGACTCCATGATAGTTGTGTTATAATGTGACGAGGTAAATCTGAAATGACCTGAAGGAAGTTTTCTCCAATTAAATGTAATTTTTAGAATCAATGTAAGCTCAGTAAATAGCAGGATAAAGTAAAAGTGAAATGCCCATATAGCCAACACTAACTAGCTGGGGTTAAGAGTAATCGTTATTGACGTACTTACATTAGGTCCAATATTTGACACGAGTCTTTCTAGTTTTTGGTTAGAGATTGTATGACATCTTTGGGGGATGTGTGTGAGAGTAGTTTAATTTGTCCTATCCTAAGACAAAAGGTACTGGAATAAATATGGATTATTCATATAGCAACCTCAAGTAGTTTGTGATTAAGGGTTGTTGAAGTTTGATTTTAGTTACTGTAGTAACTTTTAGCAAAATAAGTTATTTAGTTTGAATAAATTTGAAATTTGAATTTTAGTTAGGTTGTTTTAGTTGTTGAGATATTTTACGATTTTAAATTTTTTAAATTATGCAGATTATGTGTTTTATGTTGGATATTTAAAGTCTCTTAATGCTTAATAAAACTATTGAAATCAATTGAAAGTTATTTTAATCCATTGAGAGATATTTTCAATCTTTTTGTGCTGCCCCATTTTAAAAAAAACACCAACAATGGTATCAGAGCTTCATTGATCTTAAGGGATATGTGAAATCTTTCAAAGAACTACCATACATTTTTAACCCGTAAGGGCTACCTTTTTAACCCATCAGGGCTACCCATTTTAACACATCAGGGCTACCTTTTCAACCCGTGCTTTTTTCAACGCACAGGCATTTCTAAACCAATTTTAAACAAAAATAATGGCAAGCAGTAGTCTCTCTTTGAATGCCCCAAAAATTTTCACAGACAAAAACTATCAAATTTGGTCTGTGGGAATAAAATCATATTTTGAAATCTATGTGATATGTGATGTTGTGATGGTAGAAAAACCCTTACAACCTCTCTCTGCAAATCATACAAAAGTTCAGATTAAAGACTTTCAAAAAAACTTCTACACAAGACAATGTCATCACATGTGTTTTTGAAGAACAAAATCAAAAGAAGAAAAAGAAAAAAGAAAAATTTTTGCAAGTTCAAAAACAATGAAAAAAATCCAGCATTAACTACCAAATCAAAAATTGAGGAGGAGCATTTTTTTCAATTGCAGTAACTAAAGCAAAGGAGTAGTGTTGAAGTTTGATTTTAGTTACTGTAGTAACTTTTAGCAAAATAAGTTATTTAATTTGAATAAATTTGAAATTTGAATTTTAGTTAGGTTATTTTAGTTGTTGAGATATTTTAGGATTTTTAAAATTTTAAATTATGCAGATTATGTGTTTTATGTTGGGTATTTAAAGTCTCTTAATGCTTAATAAAATTATTGAAATCAATTGAAAGTTATTTCAATCCATTGAGAGACATTTTCAATCTTTTTGTGCTGCCCCATTTTTAAAAAAACACCAACAAGGTTGGCATTTTTATCTAGATGGAGAGTTCTGCTCACAGTTCTTGATTCATGAATTTGGTGTTATTTGTCTCCGTGATTTATTTGTTTCTTCTTAATGAAAGCTACAGGCAAACTACTGGAATCTATCTAGGAGTGCCTCTCTGCAGAAGGTTGCACACTTCCCATCTTCCTTTCAGATGCGGGGGTTAAGAAGATGTGTGCCAGTTACTAGACAGAATTTCTTTCTTTTAGTTGCTAAAAGTGATCGTCTTGAAACGAAAGTTAGTGATAAGGACTCTGGAAATGCTGAAAGCTCATACTCTGAAGCTAATACACCAACTGTGAATACATCATCTTATGAATCTTCTAAAACAGAGGGGGAAGTGCAGCCCATTGGGCAAACTGAGTCGTCCGTGCAAGAAGCCGAAGTTTCAAATGGGTCTGCAACTTCTGCGAACTTGGAAGAGGAAGCATCTTCCTCCAGTCCAAAACCAACCTTGAAGAGATCTCCATTGACAGCAAGAGAGAAACTTAGGGCAGCCAGGGTTCTCAGCCGGTACAATGAATCAAAGACCTCTAAACCTCAGATGGGAAGCAAACTAATTGAGGCCCTACGAGAAAGTGAGAAGGGGAAAATGAGATCTGGACTTCCAGAGGCGCCTACAAATCTGTTTGATGATAGCAAAAGAGGGATGCCAAAACCAGGATGGACTTTTGAGTTTCCAGGAGGAATCGATGTCTTTCTTGTTGTATTTTCATTTGTATTCATCAGCACAGTTATGTTTGCTACAACATACATTGTGTGGAAAGTTGGTGCTATCCATTTCAACGAGTAGTGAGGTAGATGGTTATGTATATCCAGTTTCCTTGGGTTTTCAGGACATGGTACTGGTCTAGCCAGCAGCCATCCACTAGCACCCGAGATGAGCAGAGTTTTGTGTACAACATATGCTTTCTTTATCATGGCTAAGAATTATACTTTTTGCGCCAGTTTAAGGTTCTTTTGAATCCGAAGATCTCAGGTGGCCGGTGAGTAGGGATGGCCGTGTATAGTTGAATACAAAAATTCAGCTCTTCAACACTAAACTGTCTTATTGCCTTATATGTGGTTTATGATTTTGATTGATCAAGTTAAATGTACAGTATCTTTGCTTGTTTAAGTAGGACTTCTTGTGCTTGTACTGCGTTGCAAGGAGTGTCTGCACATTCATGACTACTTTCAACCATCTTTACGGTTGGATTAACGTTTTACATGAGAGAATAAGGATCATTCTGAATTTCCTTGCATGTACATCCAGTTTGTGTCACTATTGTAGGCGTTGTACTTGAGTATCTCTACAGATTTTGTATATCTTACGCCACATTCTGTGTCTCACCGACAAGAATACAGGATAATCGAACACATATGAATGGGACCAAGATAAGAGAAAAAAATGAAAACATGACAACAAAATAGCATATTGCAGCAGTACTTGAAGTAACCTACCAAAAATTTAGAAGAAAAATGTAGCAAGGAAGATACGAAGACCACACATTCAATAAGATAAATATAAGGTTTGTAGGGAAAGGGAAATGGTAGATTGCTTGTCTTATCAAATCTTGTATACCTTCTTTCTTTATGGTTGAAGTTACAATAGGTAGAGTTATTGTGACCCTATCTATACCATGGAATTATGGGTGATTGTCAATTAACCTCTTTTGTCCTCTTGTGCACAATTTTATTCAAACTTCCTCTTTACTTTTTGAGTATAGAAAAAATATCTAATATGCTTATTCTTAATCATGTCTAATTCCCTAAATCCATCAAGCAGCTGTTCGATTTAACAATTTACACAAGTATTGAAAAATATCTCTAAATTTAGTTTCATTCTAGAACTATTGATTGTCTTAAAAACTTAATTTTACTTGACTAAGTGAACTTAGATACACTTCCAATCTTACAACATGAGTGAAATACACTCCTAAATTCTTGGCAAATTATTTAACGCTTCTCCTGAATTTTTATTAAGAGCTCCAACAAGAGATTGAAATCACTTGTTATGTCATGTGGCAGATAGAGATTGTATCTAAATTTAGTTAATCAAGTAGAATGATATTTTTTAAATTGTCAATAATTCAAAAACGAAACTAATTATTTGCATTTTTCGATACTTTTTTCTCAACAATTTAATTAGTTAGTGATCGAGTGGTTGAAAAATCTCGGCCAATTTCTTTGTGCAAAAAAAGGCCTTTCTCAAGTGTGAATCTCGCTTTTGCCTATCCAATCTGTCTGACAATCTTGGAAAATTAATCTTTGACATTGTGGTTTATACTTATCCATTAATGTCAAATTAATCATGACGCTTTGATTTAACCTTATACAATAATGGCAAATAAATCATGATATTTTAATTTATTTTTATTCATTATTAAAAATCCATTAATCAAATTCTCGTGGAAGATCTTAAACCATATGCACCCGATTCAACAAAAATCATTACGTCCAGCTCAAAGAACAGATAAATAGAGTCAAAATCATAATTTTAAATTTTAGATTCGCCTTTGCAGGCAAGTATAACAAAATCAAATCCAAATCAGCAGTAGGTGAGTCAGCAAATGGCCATGTTCTTTTTCTACCTTATATATATACTGGCCTAGAAGTGTAAATGCCTTGGGCATTTAAGATCCTAAATCTATCAAAGATTTCTGTTGTTAAAGGAATCCACGAAAAAAAATTGTCTTGTTGAATTGACATTGTCAATTTGTCATAATTGATAAAATCCCAATAAGATTTTCACATGACCAATTAGACCAATCAGCATCACTCATTGAACATCACGCGTAAGTACAATAGTGACATCCAATTAGTTGTTTAAAAGATTTAAGAGTATCAATTTCATTTAGATTGAGAAATAGAAAAAAGTATAACTAAAGAAGAGAATTGATGGAGAATTCATTTTGTTCAGAATATTGGCCTGAAAATCAAGATTCAGTTTATTTACTGCCACAGGTTCCTTGTTATTTCCCTCAAATTCAATGCTCTCATGAATCCTTTCAAGAGAGAAGAGAAAGTGCTTCTAGGAGCCACAGTGAAGCTGAAAAAAGACGCAGAGACAGAATTAATGCTCAGCTTTCTACTCTCAGAAAACTCATTCCTACTTCTGAAAAGGTAAACAACATACACTGACTGAATTACTCATATTCCACCTTGCTACCAAATTCTTCCAGATTTATCGACAATGTCAATAAGTGTAGTTACTACTCATAGCAGGTAATTTGATTACTTGTCTTATTTTCTACGTCACTTATTCCATGTGTACAAGTAGATAATTAAATTTGTATAAAATTGAATAAATAGACACATGCGTGCTACGTGAATTGCCACATAAGATGCCAAATAGGACATGTGTTTACTTATTCAACTATATACAATTTAAGTATCTACTTATATACATTCAAAGTTGAAAAACATAAATATCAAATGAAATGACACATTTATATATTATGCCCGAATGAATTAACGACTCTGAGCCCTCTTTGAAGCAGATGGATAAGGCAGCTCTATTAGGAAGTGTAGTTGATCATGTTAAGGATCTCAAAGGCAAAACAGCAGAAATCAGCAAAGTTTTAAACACTCCAACTGACACTGATGAAGTATCAATTGAGCATTTAAATGAGGAAGATGAAAACAAAGGGTGCCTTCTTAAGGCCTCTTTTTGTTGCGATGATCAACCTGAATTATTCTCAGAGCTACAACGGGCGATTAAGAATCTGAAATTAAGAGTAATGGGGGCTGATATAACTACTTTGGGTGGGAGAATTAAAGGTGTGTTTATGCTTTGTCCTAATGAGAATTCTGCAAATGATGTTTGCATGAATTCTCTCAAACGATCACTCAGAGTTGTCCTCTCTAGAATTGCTATATCCCCTTCTACATCAAATTACAGAATTAAAAGCAAGAGGCAGAGGTTCTTCTTGCCTGCTCACTTTTCTTAATTTCCTCTTTTTTGTAAAATAATCACCAATTATTCATGGAGTTTCACGGAAGACAGGACTATTTTGACATAATTTGAAATCTGATTTGAAGTTAAAATTTTGTTTTGACATGTCATTTGAATTCCCCCCCTTCATATATAGACCTGAAATCTCCACAATTTGTAAAAATTATTACAACTTCGTAAAATTTTTATACAATTTTTACCAAGTGAACAAATTATAGTTTATAAATAAGGTATGAGATTATCTTAAAGATTGTGCATTAATAAATCGTATATCTTCATGTAGAGGCGAATCTAACATTTTTTTAAAAGGGTCAAAAATACTCTTAAACTATGTGAAAGGAACAAAAATGTCCTTCGTTTATATTTTGGCTAAAAAATGCCCTTGTCGTCAATACTTTGGTTCAAAAATGCCATTGCAGTCAATACTTTGGTCCAGAAATGCCCTTATAGTTACTAAATGGGTCAAAAATGTCCTTTTCCGAATAAGTATATTATTTTTTTCTTTCTAAACACATTTTCTTCTTAATTAAATTATTATATAAGAACCATGTTCTTGTTTTCTTTCTTTTAAAATCACTTTAAAAAATAAAAATGTAGGAAATATTTTTTTCTTGTTAATCTCATCTTATCAATTAAAATAGAATAACTTCATGAACCCTTTCGACAGATAATATATGTCATATATATAAGATCATAGTATATCCATCATTAATTTATATTTATATAACGATAAAATATAATTATAATAAAATAGGAAATATTTTCATTTTTAATTTTTTCTTGAATTGAAGTAAGATAAGCATTTGCTAATTTAAAACATATTATTAGAAATAGAATATGTTGAAAAGAAAATAAATAATATTTTATTTGAAAAAATGAGCATTTTTTACCCAAAATAACAATAAGGGAATTTTTGGACCAAAATATTGACAGAAAGGGCATTTTTGGACCAAACTACAAACGGAGGACATTTTTATTCCTTTTGCATAGTTTAAGGGCATTTTTGACCCTTTTTCCTTTTTTTTATTTGAATTTTTAGGTTGTATTTTTGTTATATATAGATATGAAGTCTCCATAATTTGTAAACATTATTAAAACTTCCTCAACTTTTATACGATTTTTACCAAATGAACAAATTATAGTTTATAAATAAGTTATCCTAGGGGCTGGGCATTAATAATACTCCCTCTGTCCCATTTTATGTGGCAACATTTGATCGGACACGGAGTTTAAGAAATAAATAAAGACTTTGAAATATTTTCCAAATTGTCCTTTAAAAAGTAGACTCACTTTTCTCTCTCCTCATAAATGTATTGGAGTATTATTTTAAGATTAAGTGGGACCAACAAGGGTAAAAAAGGAATTGTACCTTTAAATACTTACCATTTAAGGAAATGTGACATTCTTTTTGGGACTGACCAAAAAGGAAATGGTGCCACATAAAATGGGACGGAGGGAGTAGTATATTTTCACGCAGAGGCGAAAGTAGGAATTGATTCGAACATGGTGCACCAAGAAAAATGTACTAAGTGGGAATTGATCCTTAAGTCGTCAGGGTCAAAAGCTCAACATTTAACCATATGGACAAGTTAGATTTCTTATAGTATGAGTGTCAAATATAATATTATACAAATTTTAGAAAATATATACATAAAATATCTAGTTTTATGAAGAAACCACGGGTTCCGATGCCCTATTTTTTTCCTTTAAATTCGCCACTGTCTTCATGTGTCTTTTATAAATAATTGTTGGGTTTTAAAAGGTGTGATTTTTACGAAGAGTTTCGACTTTTATGAAGAGTTGTGACTTTTATGAAAGTTGTGTCTTTTATGAAAAGTTGTGACTTATATGAAAGGTTGTGACCTTTTCGAAAGATTGTGACTTTTCCAAAGGGTTGTGACATTTCCGGTAAGGCACAATAAGAACCTTTTTTCACACTACCCTTTGTTTTCTATAAATTGAGGGATTTCCTCTCACTTTAAGATAATGAATTTTCTTGACTTTTTCTACTACTACTAAATCTAGTATTCTAAGTGTACTTTACTGCCATTGAGTGGTTCGCTGACACCGTGGTTTTAGGTACCTATACACCGGTGAGTAAGATCGTTCTATCCTGGGAGGATATATTCCATTAACCTCGGGTACTTGAGGGGAATAATTTCCTTAAGGGGACACTGTGCATTCAGTGGGCTCGGTTTTCTTTCTTTGAGAAAAATATTGTGTATATTGTTTCTAATCTGTTTCTGATTCTATTTTCTCTACTAATTTTAATTTCTAGTTCTGAAAATACTCTTTAAACTTTGTTGTTTCTTATCAAGTTCTTCAAAGTTTTGTTCTAAGTATCTTAGGAACACAAGATGAACAACAATCTTAAGGAAATTACTATATTATTGGTATTTCTTGTATTCTACTGATTGAGATAAACAGATCATGAAGGTAGAAGATTAATACACTACTTCTTCAAAACTCGGTGCCTTGTTTAGAAAGGTCGAAGTGAGAATGTACCAGAAAAATTGGTGGTATTCCGATTAAAGATTACACCAGGTAACCTTCTTATTATTAATCTAAGAAGGAAAATAGTTTCTAAACATTAACTCTTTTGACATTTATCATGTGTGTCTTTGGAAAACGATTTGCAAATCATATGTTTTTTAATGAATTTTCCTTGGCAAATAGTGTTGACTTTAAAATTCTTTAGTTTGCAGAATGAGATATGCTGTACATTTCTTCTTCTTCTTCCTCATAATTTCACCCAACACCAGGGGCGGAGCTACAACCAGTGATGGGTGTGCAGGTGAACACCCTTCGCCGGAAAATTATACCGTATATATAGGTCAAATTAATGAAATTGTTAATATATACATAAGTTTTGCACACACTTGACATAATTAGAGCCATTGGCTTAGTGGTATAAGAGCGAGTTAGAAGCTTCGAGGCCCGAGGTCGAAGGTTTGATTCTTGCTAACTTTAAGTTTTTAATATCATTTTTTGTTAGTCAAAACTCACTAAATATTTTGTTGGTTACTTTATAAAATTTTGCACACCCTTCATAAAATGTCTGGCTCCGCCATTGCCCAACACCCATATCTTCTTCGATTTCTTCCAATGCTCTTACACACAATTCTTCCTCTTTCTCTTCTCATATGCTTCCTATCATTTGAGAGTTCTACAATGATTAGGGGAAAATATACTTATTTAGATTTTGGTAAAAGAGAGGGAAAAAAGAGGTTCTAAATTGTGAAATAGATGTGAATTTTAGATGGGTTTTTGAAAAACATATGTTTGATTCTTTCTAAATATAACACAATTTTATTGAGAGCATTTTGGAAGAGTTTTTCTATAATGACCCATTTTTGGTCCCCTTCTCTTCTTTCTCTCATCCTCCATTTTAGTCATTTTATTTCTCATCACCATTAAAACAACAAAATTTATAATAAAAAACATAACAAAGTTTTTCTTATCTCTAATTCCTCTTCAATGTAAAAAATTCACCAAGAAAAAAAAATGAACGATAACATAAAATCTAAGTAGCAAAATAGATGAAAAATATGGCAAGAAAAGAAATAATGGAAAGAAATCAAGAAAGAAATGATTTTGGAGATTAGTTTGAGATTTCTTTAAAAAAATATTATTTATAATAAAAAATGACGTGACAATATATATTTGATGTGGATAGTGAGGTGTTATCCACATCAGCGCAATTGAGAGACACACATGATCATAGGGGTTTAAAATAGTGTGTTTTAATAACTTTAAGTGTTCAGTTGACAAAGTCGCGAGTAGAAGGGTCTAGTTGACAAACAGAGCCAAGTATAAGGATCTCTCAGGTCATTCCGCCAAAATAGTATGTCAAAATGTTATAGTTGGAAGGTTAGTTGAAAAGAAAAGCATATCTATGTGATAATCTAAGAATATGTTTTATTCTGTTTGAAGACTAAAATTTTTTTTTTGTAGTTTTGTACTCCATGTGAAATTTTATTGTGTCTGATTTTTGTAGACTAAAAACTTTGGTAGTTTTCTACTCTGGATAAATTGGACTATGCAATTGGTTTGAAGAATATGAAAACTTCACATAATAAATCAGTGTTGTAATTTTGATTTTCTATAAACTTCATTGTTATATAGAAACAAATTGTATAATTTTTTGTCTTTATTGTTAGTATTCTAAATACTAAGTGGTATATTTATTTGTGATAGCGGAAAATTACAGTGACTTAGAGTTTGTGATTTTGTGCCTCTATGGAATGAACTTTGACGTTGTGTAAAGATTGTCAAAGGAAATTGAAGCACTATAATTCTTTTGTAGAATAATATTTTCAAAAGAGGTTTCATGTTGCCAATGACATTTTGATAGCATGAGAAAAAATATGTGGAAAAACTATTTTCAAATACTTGAAATATATTTTTCAGATCATATTTAAAATGTTGGGGTTCTTTGCTTATGCTAAAGATAGAATTAGACTTAGTATCTAAATTTAAATTTGGAGCACAAGATATGAAATTTAATGATATTGTTGCATTATGTTAGACCCACAAAATTCTTGAAGTATATTTGATATTGTGGTTGCTGAGTTTCTCTTTTACTAGTATATGGTATGACTAGTATGAAACTACCAAATTATATATGTACTTGTTCAAAATAATTAAGTTCTTTTATGAAAGAGTATCACTTAAAATGTTGTGATTTTTCATGAAAAGATATGTCTATTAAAATATAACTATTTGTATAGACATGAAAATTGGTGAATAGTCATTTGTCATGTTTTGTAAAAGAAGCATTTAGACTATATTGCCTTTATTGGACCCGATGAAACTATGTTCATGGGCAGTTCTATAACAATCAAATTGAAAGTTATGGAAAGGTCCTTCTGAAAAGGACATTTGACAAGGTGCTGACTCTAAACAATGTTTGTATCACACAAAATTGTAAGAAGTAGGAACAAAAAATTTGTGAGAAAAAGCTACCTCACGGAGAGCTGTTCAAACTCAATATTTTTATTTGTTCTTACTTGCCTGAGTCAAATTGTTTGTGACATGAACACTTGGGACATGTCAACTACAAAACATTGTAAGGAAAACTGATCAACTTAGAAATTTTGTCTAACTTTGAGTGCAATAAATAAAAATGTCAAGTTTGTGTTGAATCTAAGTATTCTAAGCATTCTTATAAATCTGTTGAAAGGAATTCTAATCCCTTACACTATGTTTGGATCATTGTTACCCATTGTATTGTATCGTTACTATACCTACAATGTTTGTTTTGATTGTTACTTAAAATGTATTGTATTGTATTGTATTGTTAAATTTCGTTGTTACGTAACAATGAAAACCCCTATTTTATGGAACAATCGATTTGGTATGTTCCCATTGTTACTTATTTTCCTTTTCCAATTATATCTTTACATAATATTTCAAAATACTATTTTACCCTTTACCTTATATTATTTAATTCTAGTCAAACCTCATACCCTAGAATAATTAAGAATATTTTAGTAAATTTATAAATTACAATACAGTACGATACAATAAAGCCAAACAATTAAAATGTTATTAAACAACAACAAACAATACAATCAAGCCAAACAATTAAAATGTTATTAAACAACAACAAACAATACAGTCTAGCCAAACATTGTATCTATCATACAATACAATACAATAGAGTACAATTGATCTTGGGCGTATTTATGCGCCTAATAACCAATTAATCCCATATATATGGCTAAGTTGAGAGCATTTTTGTTGTCGGAATTAAGTTTTGAGAATCTTTGGATGTCGCTTTTTTCTAACCAATATGATTAGATGTTTCAGGGTGAAAAGCAAAAAAGAACGAGCCAAAAGAGGGCACCTGGTCAGAGGTCGGAAAATAGATGATGAAGTTGCGGAGACAAAAAAGGGCCAAGAAGCTAGAGAATACACTATGAGGGAGGAGCACCTCCGTGTCGCGGAGCTGATACATGTGTGCAGAAAAAAGAACTCCACTTAACAATGGAGTGCGCAATAGGAGCGCGTCGCGGAGAGGTTTCACCTGTGCGCAACTATAGGCGAGGGAACAGGTCCGCGACGCGGACCTGGACACCAAAAATTGGCCACGTGTTTTATTTTAGACTATAAATAGTTAAGTGTGTTATTTTTATTATTATCCAGTTTTTAAAAGAGGAGAGCAACTCGATTTGGGCGATTTTGGCCAACACTTTCTAGGGCTTTTCTTCTACTCCTTCATTTTGGTAAACCCTTTTATGATCCATAAACATTACTTGATGATCTTTTGTTCTATGAGTAGCTAAAGTCCCTTATTCTAGGGTTGTAGCTACGATTAATGATATATTAGTATTTGTTTCTAGCATGAGATAGGTTTTCTTGTGATTTATGCTTACATTCTTGTTTAACTATTTTAATGCATGATCAACATTAAAATAAACTCGTTGTCTACTATTGAACTCGGAAGATGAATAGAGGGATAGACCAAAGAATGTGGGAAGTGTGTTCATTCTAGAGTAAAATTAGAGTGTTTCGTATATAGGATAGTCTTATACCTATATACCGCGCTTGATTAATATGCAAGATGATAGCTTAATGCTCTGCCATCGGTTCATACCTATCCCCGCTCAACGATGTAGTTAGGTTGTCGATGGTGGTAGGCGATTAGAGGTCGGAAGATCATGATCGTAAAATGAACCTTGCAAATCCATAATGAGGTTAGCCTGTCGAATGCTAGGATAAATTGATATTATGCCGGAAATCGGGTTATGCTGCAACCCTGGATTACTTTCCCATATTGTGAATTTCTCTTGTTTGAAACTGTTTGATTGTAGTACTTAATTTTTGAGATTGTTCAACTTAGTTATTATAATCAAATTTCTAAAATTGTTTGTCACATAAGTAAGTTTATTTTAGACATAACAAAGTTGTTATTTATTGATTTGAAGTCCCTTGGTTCGATAATCCGGCTCGAAAGAGTTGATGTACTACTTGAGTGACCAACAATACAATACATTATGAAACAATGGGTAGCAATGATCTAAACAAAGTGCTAGAGTTGATTTACACTGATATTTTTTATATGAAGTCAATACCATCTCGTCGTGGAAAAAAGTATCTCATAATTTTTATTGACAATTGTATTTGATACAGTTATGTCTATTTGCTGAATGGTAAGAATGAAGCAATAGAAACATCTAGGCAATATAAAATTGAAGTTGAAATCAGTTGGGAAAAAGATAAGAAGTGATAGGGATGGAGAATATAAATCTCCTTTTGCAGAAATATGTTTGGAAAGTGGATTTATCCATCAAACTACTGCCCTATTCACCTCAATCTAATGGAATTGCAGAATGAAAAAAAAACCTGAACTTTGAAGGAAATGATGGCTATATTACTTATAAGTTCAGGTTTACCACAAAATTTGTGTGGAGAAACTATCCTTACAGCAAAAGGGAACAACAAAAAGTTTTTTCTTTTCATAAAGAAAGCAATAAAAAGTTTTGTTTGTTCAGGACATAATCTATTCCATATGAGAAATAGAAAGGAAGGAAATCCAACTTGAAATATTTCAAAGTGTGGGGGTGTCTAGCCAAAGTTCAAGTTCCTATTCCTAAAAAGATTAAAATAGGACCTAAGACTGTGGACTGTAAAATTAGACTTGAGTAGTCTAGTGAAGGGTCTAAAAAACCTTGGAAATAACAAAGGGAGAATGTAGTTAATAAATAGATTCAGAGGCGTAGTAAATATCAAAGGACATCTACTTTCTTTGGATCTGCGTTTGTAACATTTCCTATGTCTTATGTGGACTCATCCTTTTGGAAAGATGGTGTCAATAGTGATATTTGATCAATCTTGAGCAATCCTATTGGAAGTTGGTTGATCTTCCTCCAGAAAATAAACCTTTGAGTTCAAAGTGAATCATCAGAAGAAAAATGAAAGTCGATGGAACTGTTGACAAATATAAAGCAAGACTTTGTGTCAAAGACTTTAGACAAAACAAGGTCTTGATCTTGTTGACACATACTCGTCAGTAACTAGAATTACACTCATTCGAATGTTAATATTATTAGTTGCAATATATGACCTCCAAATTCATCAAATGAATGTGAAAACAACTTTCTTAAATGGAGAATTGGAGGAAGAAATTTACATGGAATAATCTGAGGGTTTTGTGGTTCATGGTAATGAAAAGAAAGTGTGTGAACTTGTTAAGTCACTTTATGGACTAAAACAAGCACCCAAACAATGACATAAGAAATTTGACCAAACTATGTTGGTAAATGGATTTAAGAATGATGGAAGTGATAAATGTGTTTACATTAAAATCACAAGGTCATTGTTTGTTTGTATATTAGTGATATGTTGATCATCAGTAGAGACACTAATGACATAAATGCTACTAAACATATGCTAGAAAGCAACTTTGATATGAAACATCTTGGAGTTGCTGATGTGATCTTAGGTATAAGAATCCTTAGAACTCCATAATGTTTAGCATTGTCATAGTCTCATTACATTGAAAAGGTACTTGACTAGTTCAAATACTTGAATTTTAATATTGTCTAGACTCCAATAATGTGAGCTTTGCACTTCAAAAGAATGAAGGTGAAAGTGACTCACAATTGGATTATGCTAGAGTATTGGGAAGTATGATGTATATCACGAAGTGTGCGTGATCAGATATATCATGTGCTATTAATGAACTGAGTCGGTTCACGGGTGATCACAATCGAACTCATTGGATGACAATGAAAAAAGTTTTAGGGTATGTAAAACATACTCAAAACTATGTGTTGCATTATAACAATATCCAACATTATTAAAAGGATATAATGATGCAAATTGGATCACCGGGATCAAATGAAGTAAAATCCACGAGTGGATATGTATTTACTCTTGGTGGAGGAGTAGTCTCTTGAAAATCTTCCAAAAAGACATGTATCGCTAGCTCTACAATAATCTCTGAGCTAGGTGCTCTAGATAAGGTCGGTGAATAAGTTGAAAGACTCCGAAATTTCTTGATAGATATTCTTTTTTGGCCTAAACCTTTGACATCAGTATGCATACACTTTGATAGTCAAGATGCAATAGGTAGGGCGTGGAGCATGATGTTTAACAGAAAGTCTCGTCATATAAGACATAGACATAATACCGTTTGAAAACTACTCTCTAGTGAAATTATCACAAATGACTATGTAAAGTCAAAGGATAATGTGTCAGATCCACTTACAAAAATGCCTAACTAGAGAGAAAGTTGAAAGATCATCTAAGGGAATGGGTTTACGGCTTAGGACAAGTCATCATGGCGGTAACTCTACCTAGCAAACTGGAGATCCTAAAAGCTAGGTTCAAGGAGAAAAACAAAATTGTGACTGACGGTTCGACATTGTCAACCAACTCAATCCATTCTCATGATGAAGGCAATGCTCAGGAATAAGGATACAACATTAATGATTTTTAATGAGTTAATAAAGCTTAAAGTTTTTAATGATTTGCTAAGTTTGGCAGATTTGACCAAATAGTGTATCTACGCGATAACACGGTTAGACATCACCTATGTGAGTGTGAAGTGTAAGCCCCTTCAAATAGGATGATTGTTAAAAGCCCATCTCTCTATACACTTATGAAACCAGGAGGTGTTCATGGATGAAACGAACACAACCGTAAGAACCATAAACGGTAAAGGGTTGATTGTGTGACATATGGTTGTCTAGGTATACACCAAAGCTTGACGATTCAACGATATCAAATCTATCGATTGACCGAGTATATCTGGCATATGTTTACTACGGAAAGTTCAAAGGGAAACCTACTTATCCAGATGCAATTATTTCTTGCTTGTAAAGTACACAAACTTGTCCGTTTCCTTTTCTTTGAGTCATTCCCCATTCATGCGGGGGATTGTTAGGTTTTAAAAGGTGTGAATGAAAAATGAAGAGTTGCGACTTTTATGAAGAGTTGTGATTTTTACGAAGAGTTTCGACTTTTATGAAGAGTTGTGACTTTTATGAAAAGTTGTGTCTTTTATGAAAAATTGTGACTTATATGAAAGGTTGTGACCTTTCCAAAAGATTGTGACTTTTCCAAAGGGTTGTGACATTTCCGGTAAGGCACAATAAGAACTTTTTCACACTACCCTTTGTTTTCTATAAATTGAGGGATTTCCTCTCATTTTAAGAGAATGAATTTTCTTGACTTCTTCTTCTACTACTAAATCTAGTATTCAAAGTGTACTTTACTGCCGTTGAGTGGTTCGCTGACATCGTGATTTTAGGTACCGATACATCGATGAGTAAGATCGTTCTATCCTAGGAGGATATATTCCATTAACTTTGGGTACTTGAGGGGAATAATTTCCTTAAGGGGACACTGCATTCAGTGGGCTCGATTTTCTTTCATTGAGAAAAATATTGTGTATATTGTTTCTAATCTGTTTCTGATTCTATTTTCTCTACTAGTTTTAATTTTCTAGTTCTGAAAATACTCTTTAAACTTTGTTGTTTCTTACCAAGTTCTTCAAAGTTTTGTTCTAAGTATCTTAGGAATACAAGATGAACAACAATAATTACTTGAGATTACGTACAATTTTATAAAAATCTACTAGTCAACAATTGTAGCTAGTTATATATACTTTAATAATCTTTTCACATGATACAAACAATTCTTTTACGTTGAGTATAAGTCTTTTCTTACAAAATTTGAAACAATGGCGGATCTATGAAGGGATGTGGGGGTGTCATGCCACCCCCGAACTTCGACGGAAACTCTATATATACATAGATATATATATATAATATTTATATAAATATAAAGCGTGCCACCCAGAGAACAAAACTGGCTTGTGGTGCTACAATAGGAGGGCAACTTTAGAAGGCTGATGTTGCGGGTTCGAATCCCATTTGTACCTATTTTTTTGAGAAATTTGCTGCAGACGTTTTTTAACAAAAAAAAGGCTCCAAGCACGTTTTTTTAAGAAAAAACATCTGGCACATTATTTTATTTTATTTTTATAATTATTATTGACTTAAATTAAATTAATTACATTATTACTCCTTTGACTTTTCTTTTATTTGGCACCCACGGACTCTAAATCCTGAATCCACCACTGATTTGAAATGATGAAATAAATGTATTTAAATATCTCGATGCGCCAAATATATGTATTTGAAATCTAAAATCTGGCGGTAAGATTTGCAATGTCGCAAACCAGCTTGAATCCTATCGGGCCACTACATGACAGGTCGCAAGTTAGTGATGAATCATTGCTGGGCCAAAATACAAGACAAACTCACCTTCATTTGTTGAGAGAAATTAAAAGATATCATCTACTTTTCATGACTAAAGTTTTAAAAGAGTTTTTTTTCTAATTTAAATGAGTTTGCACGAGTCCTTCATTGGGGGAACACAGTTGTATCTACTTTTGAAGAAAAATGTGTCGTCTTTAACCACAAAATGAAGAACAACTTGAATCTTTGAAAAGAGATTTGTGGCAAACTTTCCGGAACTTCCCCAGAATCTATTCAAAGTAGGCCAACGAGCATCATGAGTCATTCAAAGTAGAAAAAATGCAAGAAGACTAAATATAAGTGCAGTATTGAAAGCCTATAAGGTAGGGTGATGAAACCAAGTTATCATCAAAACATCGAGAGGAGCTCACATTTAAAACTTGAGACTATTTAGAAGAGACTTGAGTTGATCAAAATTGAAAGACTTCATTTCCAATTATTAAAACTTCTTCAAAGCTCAACTTTAAAATTTGATGTGCTGCAAACGTGAATTGTAAAAGACTTGAAAATTGAGAAGAACTCATATCTAAAAAAAATGGGGTTCTTCAGAGGAGATTTGCATTGGTTTGGATTGAAAAAAAAATCGTGTATAAATAGTATATGACTATATACATCTATGATATATAGTTATACATCATATAACAATTCTACACTATTTATACAATATCCATAATTTATCATTCTAGGACCGTTAAAAACAAGAATTGTTTTTCTAGTCAAAATTAGATATATATATCTCCATCATATATAAATTTCGACGAGAAAGAAATACTTTCTAGATTGATTATAGTGAATTTTACAAGTGATCAAATCGTCTCCTATATTTTATTTGGAGCTGCGCCCACTATTGCCGAAAATTTTAACTAAGGGTATTTAGGAATAACAACACACACAAAATGATTTATCCAATTTTTGAAAAGATAAATCATAAAATGAGACGAAGAGTAGATAGGGACAGAGGGAATATTAAATAACAATTTAACTTTAAAATTCTCATTTTATTAAATGATTTATAGCCACGCGATATCTATCATTTATTTTAAATCATAAATTTCAAAAGCCTACATTTCTTTCTTAAATTCCGTGTCGAATCAAACTAACTAACTCATATAAAATGAGACGAAGAGTAGAAAGACAAAATAAATTTGTGGTATAGAAGTATAATCGACATAGACGCAAACAAGTGAGTCGAATCGGAGTTGAGCACGACAGAGCGGGCAAGTAGACCGAGTTGTGAGCCACTTATCCACACATTCCGAATGAAAACAATGGTGAAAAACACCTAGACATATACAACACTCTGCTTCACCAATGTTAGTTCCGTATAAGGTGATCGGCAATTTACTGATACAAGTTGTTGGGTCCAGAAAGTAGTGACTGCGGCGCGTGAGAGGGCCGGCTTTGACAATGACATATGCAACGAGCGTAGAGGATAAGAATGGTAAGTAAGAGAATTACGACGATGAAGAAAAAAGCATAGCCATGGATTTCGTAGTTTCCGTCTTCGAACTCAGCATAGTGCCATTGGAATGGTTGGGAAGCCATTAGGGAATTTAAATACTATGTATAATATCGATATAGTTAGTGTAAACAAATAAGTATTCCTATAATTTTATTTGTTATTTTGAGTTTTGTGAAGGCAGGACATGTAATATAATATATTCTCATTCCACAATGAGAGAACTAAAAACATCGACTTTGGTTTGGCTAATTTTTTTGCATACTAATTCTTTTTTATACTATCTTATTACTTTACTACTACACATAAGCTACCAGAAGCACACGCCTCTCTAAGTTGATGTGTCTGCTCTATATGAGAATATTTATGAATTTTTTGTATTTTTTTAGTTTCTTTTTTTTTCTTAAGTTTGTTATATATTTGAATATTGCGTAAATATACTATTAATTCTAATAATTAATAGTTTAAAATATTTAAAGGAAATAAAAAATTGGTTGAATCTTAAAATTCTATCTGTGCTAACATAAATTTATAAAGATAAAGTAATATATATTATTTAAAAATGACGTAAAAGTATTATAAAACACAATAATTAACTTTAAATATTTAAAAACATAAAAAATTCCGTTGACTCTCGAAATTTTATCTAGTGCCACATAATTTAGGACAAAGGAAAGAACATTTATTACGTGAAAATAAGGTAAAAGATATTATAAATCACAAATAATTAATTACTTAAAATATTTAAAGACATAAATAAATTAGGACAAAAGGAATAGTATATATTTTTTACAAATTTGATAAAAAAAAATATTATAAATCATAATTAACGATATAACATATTGAACGACTTTCTAAATTTTCTCTATATCATATAACTTAAATATAT
>JAJOOO010015002.1:0-35973 GCA_029582685.1 Solanum piurae | reverse complement strand
AATAAACCCAGAAATTCAACTTGAATTGCAACTCAAAAATCTTCAAAACGATCTTAGGAAATTAATAATTGCTAAAGTTGCAAGTTAATCTCCCAAGTATGAACTAGAATAGAACAATAATGTCTAACCCCCCAAAATGAGGTTTACATGCCCTATTTATAGAAAAACAAGTCCTAAATTAAAAGGGAAACAAAATAAGGAAAGTTTCGTTCAGGCACGCGTCTTCTTTCCACGAGACTGACTCACGGACCGTCAATGGATCTACGTTCAGTTAGTCTATTCCGTCAGCCAGGACATAGAAAATATTTCAGCTTCAAAAATCAGCTTCTCTGAAGCAAACGACGGAACTGCAGTATGAACCGTAGATCGATCTACGGTCCGTCAATCCCCCTCCGTAGCTCCACACTTGGAATCTTCAAAAATCAGGTACTGGAACCCTCGCAGTATCAATCTACGGATCAACAGCAATGGCCACCGTGGTTCCACACTTGGTCAGATTTCCCTGATTTGCCTTCCATGCCTTGCCTGCTGATCTACGACCACCATCTACGGAGCGTCAATGGACCTACGGTCCGTAGATCACCTCCGTAGATGCCCTTTTCTGCATTTCCTTCAGCTGTCTCTTTACTTTCATGCTTGAACATCTTTCCTGCAAAATATGATAAAAACACATAAAAACAAATACAAAAAAGCCCTAGACACACACAACTTGTAAGTGAAATGTATTAGAAATACCGTAAACTCACGGTATATCAGGCATAGCAGACTGAATATGCTTGGCTCCAAGTGTTGGCCTTCTGGACCCCTTGGAGTAAGAACATTGAAAGTTACCCGAGTTCTTGGCCCTTTTTGCCCATGCCTTAGCTGGACCGTCTCGCCTCACCCCCTGCACTTTCTTAACATAGTATGTTACTTCATTGAAACTCCTCCCTACAGAAGTCATGTGAACAGATAATACTCGTAACTTAGAATTTAGTCCCCTAATAAATAACTGGATTCTCTCTTCCTCAGTAGTCACCAATTGAGTAGCTTATCTAGACAAAGCATGGAACTTGGCCTCATAAGCAGCCACAGTCATACCACCCTACTCCAAAGCCATAAATTTATCCTTCTTACGATCTCTTAAAGTCCTAGGCACATACTTTTCTAGAAATAGAGCATGAAATTGGGTTCAAGTAATTGAAGGTAAAGTAGAAGATCCACATTCCATATAAGCTCTCCACCACTTCTTAGTCTCACCTTGAAGTTGAAAGGACAGAAACTCCACCCCATACTGATGGACAATTCCCAACTTATGAAGGCTCTCATAGCAATTTAAGATAAACTCATAAGCATCATCATTCTCATAACCAAGAAACACATGAGGCTTTAGCTTCAAAAACTTAGTCAACATTTCATGCTCATTACCAGTTATAACAATACCCAACAAAGGACAGAAGAAAGCATCATTACCTCCAGTCCCGCCCACCTTGGGCACAATGGTAGCACCAGGAGGATTAGTAGGAACTTGAGTTGCTTGAGCAGAAGGAAGCACTCCAGGACCAACCAACTCTTTCAAAAATAACATGATCTGTCGAGCTAATACTAGGTCTATGGAGGGACATCGGTAGTCTCAACCTGCACCTCTTCCTCTTGTCCCACATCCTCAACATTCTTAACATCAACATTCTCCTCTTCAATCACTTCATGATGCGCAGGAGGGTTCTCATTCACAGGAGAATTCTCAACGAGAGATCCATTCCCAGCAGGCGCTACTCTTCCACGACCTCTACCCCTAGCTCTTTGTCTACCCCTACCTCGACTGCGACCTCTCAATGCAGATTCCTCAGCTGGAGCATTGACAGGATCTACGGGTCTAACGTTGTTGTATGTAGTATTAACCATCTACGGACAGAAGAGTGAAGGAGGTTAGATACCAATTTCAATCGCCAGATACCAATTGGAATCAAGTCATAGCACGAAAAGTAAAGGAGTCCCAGTACCGTTCCGCAAGACTCTACTAGACTCATTTTTGTACATCGAGATCAATGAACCTAGGCTCTCATATCAACTTTATCATGACCCAGACCATCGTGATTGGTACCCACACTAACTCTCCTATGGGAAAACCATTACTACAATCCAAACCAAGCAAATAATCTAAAACTAAGGCATTTAAGTTACGGAAGCAAGTTAAATACTAAGGAAAGAAATAGGGATTTCCCATAAACTCCAACAAAAGTCTAACAACGAACTAAACAAATGCGGAAGAAATAACCTAGAATCTGAAAGTCAATGTACCAAAACATCTAAAGTTTAACAAGTCTAAAAAATAAGGGATACAACACTAAACTAACAAACTAATCAACTAACTAGAAAAGTCTAAGTCTGAAATGGTGAACATACATGAAAAAGAACCCATGGCATCCCGAAAGAATTGGCTCACCCTTGAGTTCGAACGATCACTGGTCTTCTAAGCGAGGTTTGTCAATAGCCATCGAAAAATGCCTTGTACTTAACAAAAATAAGAGCAAGTGCAAAATCAATACACAACCACACTGGACTGGTAGGATCTCGCGGCTATCCCATAAGTGTAACATAAGCAAGTCAATACAACATTATAAATATGCAAAATACCAAACATATACAATATCGATTATCACATGCTCAACAATATACACAATTTTGAAAAGTCATTGGTCCTCTTATGGAACCTAAACCCAAATAGTTAGCCTACCGAAACATGGTACCCGATCCAATTTTTAAGCCGAAATGTGGCAACCGATCCCATAATTATGCCAAAACATGGCAACCGATCCCAATTAGTTATGCCAGAACGTGGCAACCAATCCATTCAACACACCACAATCACAATCACAATCACAAGTATCTTCTCAAGTTCATACAAATAAGTCATGATTTGTGGAATTCATCATTCATTTATCTCATTTACAACAAGTGTGATCAATCATGCAACATTCACATACATGCAAGTATCATAATGAAGCAAGAACAAACATACATCACACAATCATGGAATCACAAGCATCACCTACAATAGAACAAGCTTGAAACCCTAAGAAACTTGATCCTTCCCTTTCCGGATTTGTTCCGCTTGTTCTTGGTCTACAAACAATCAATATAATACGTTAATCAATAAATAATCACTAATTACCCGAATTACTAACAATTCTATGAACCCTAGATCAAACCCATGATTCCAAGTATCCAAAATAGAGTTGTTTCCACCATAGAATCTAGATCAAAACCCTCCCCCACTGATAATTACCCATTCTAATACGTTCTACGGATCGAAAAATGGATTCGGGGAGTGAAAAGTTTACCTTTAGCCTCAAGAATAGTGGAAAACTGTTAAAAGTCGTCTGGGCTTCGTTCCTTAGCTCTAAAAATTGAAAAGTGCAGAATGAGGTCATTTAGGGGTTTATTTACGACCTTAAGTCGCGTTTGGCCCGCCACAACGGCCTTTCTCCCGCTTCAGCGGCCCTGCTAGAGTGATAAAAGACTCCGCCAAGGCGGCTTGCATGAACCAATGAGCTATTTTTAATAATTCCAAGGCCCCCATTTCACAACACACCTCTAACCAACGACGTTCAAAAAATTCCCTTCACGCTAAGATCGATTCCGGGAGTTCTACTTGCCTGAATTCAATTCTGTAAAGTTGTACGGGTTCCTTAACGAGTCAACTAACTACTCATGTAATCAAAATCATAATTAACTCACTTGATTGTTACCAGATTCCCCTACACCTTAAAGACTCCGATTTTGTCTGAATCTGGACTAGGTTGGGAAAATCCAAATACTACGAAAAGGTTTTCCGGCCCAAATTTCCCCCCTGTTGACTTTTTTATAACGACGGAATCTGGTCGTTACAACATTGCAATTGGTAAGGTAGATGTAGTACACTGTAACTTCATACACATAGATAATTGTTAAACTTATTACTAAACATTCATTAAAATGTACAACTAATCCTCGAGAAGGGGAAAGGTATTATGAGAGGTTATTACTAAATCGTGTAAGAGGATCAATGTCATTCAATGACTTACTCACTGTCAATGGTAGGCAATGTGATACCTTCAAAGAAGCAGCCAAAGAAAGAGGGTTACTAGAGCTCTACAACAGTATATTAGAATGTTTAGGAGAGGTTGTTATCTTCAAAATGCCATCAGCTCTCCGAAGTTTGTTTGCTACAATTTTGGTTAATTGTAACCCAACGGATATTATAAAACTCTTGGATACTTATTATGAGGATATGTCTGAGGACTTTAGCAGGCTATATGGCAACTCACACAATACTATACTACAGTGTACCTTAAATAGTATTAATCATTGTTTGGAAAGTATGGGCAAAAGCATAGACATATATGACATTCCTCAACTAGATCACAAATTGCTCGAAGGTTGTCCATCGTAATGTAGAGAAATAAATGAAGAACTTTCCGTGTAAATACCTTCAGAAGATTTTGATGCACAATCACAATTAAATACAGAACAAGAGCAGGCTTTTACAAAAATAGTGCAAACAATCGATACTGGAACAACTGGAATATTCTTTGTGGATGGACCTGGGGGAACTTGTAAAACATACCTATATTGTGCATTGCTTGCCAATGTTAGATCAAGAGGTATGATAGCTTTGGCTACAACAACCAGTGGCGTAGCAGCTTCAATTTTACTGGGTGGACGTACAACACACTCGAGGTTTGAGATCCCCTTACAAACAAATGATTCAACTATGACAAACATGTCAAAGAAAAATGGTGCTGCCAAATTGATTAGAAAAGTAAAAGTGATTATATGGGATGAAGCCCCAATGGCCAAGCGTCAAACAATAGAAACAGTCGATAGGAGATTTACAGACATAATGGACATTGATAAACCATTTGGTGGAAAAGTCATGGTGTTTGGAGGTGATTTTCGTCTGATGTTACCAGTAGTTCCAAAATCAACTAGAGCATAAATTGTAAATGCAAGCTTGGTGAAATCATATCTATGGCCTTTGATGGAGAAGATTCAATTTACGAGAAATAATGGGACATACACAAAGAACATCGTCTATAAATAAGTTTTGGGTACGATAACCTCATATACATATATGTCCATTGTACCGTAGATAATTAACTCTTTACAAATCGTGGAGTCCTAACAATATCACATTGCTTCATATCTCAAGTTTAGAACACAGACAGACCTATGCAGACATAATCGATTCTTCATCGACCCACACTCCTCAATGTGTTAATGTAATATTCATGATAATTGTTTGAGTCCCTCAATCCACTCACATAAATTGTGACATATATAACCAAACATTGTATGGTTTCATGTTTAAATTTTTTGTTTGTTGTTATTGTATTGCATTCTAATGTTGTAATATTATAATTATTATTCATAATTTAAATTACTTTCATGCTTCAAATTTGATGCTTCATATTAACTTGATGATGTCATTCATAATTTAGCACATAAATATCCTACATATTATGAAATGCATTACTTAAATCTTTATCACTTTACAAGATCAATAATAACTTATGCACTCATGAGAAGACTATTTAACACGATGTACACTTCTACTACATCAATAATATTGCACGCACTCATGACAACACAACTTTACAATGTCTCTCGATAGAGAACGAGACTACTTAGCATGGCTCACACGTGCAATGCACGTGCCCATGACTATTATTCTAAAATATCTAAAGAATTTATCATGTTCTCTAAACATCTACCTTAAATATTTATGTTTTGAGATTATATAAATTATATTAAATTAGGGTCCTATTATCCCTCAAACTCAATTTTTCATATTCCTGCATCTTTTGTGCTGATGTGACACCTTCAACCAAATAAGTTTGTTATGTTTGTACACACGTGCTTGTCACGTGTGTAAATATTTTTTTAAATTTTTTTAAAAAAATAATTAAATGTTTTTAAAGCTTTTTATTTATTTTTTTAAAAATAATTCTTTGATATCTTTTTATTTTCTTTTTCTTTTATTTAAGTTAAGTTAATACACGTATGCTTTGTATTTTACACTTTTTTTTAAAAACATTTACCTTCATTCATTGTTTTTTCTCTTTTATTTTTCAATTGATTTTATTTACTCTTTTTATTTTCTGTCTTTCCTTTTGATTTGATTTGAAATTTAATTACAAAAGTCTTATATATAAAATAAGTTAATTTTGAATAGATATTAAAATGAATAAATAAAATCAAATAAAACATAAAAACCCCAATTCAAATTTAAGGACACTTTTTATTTGTATTTTTTTTAAAAACAAAAAATAATTTTCTAAAAATAATTAAAAGTGAAAAGATAAGAAATTAATGAAAGAAAAAAATTAAAGTTTTAAGTGAGGAAAAAATTAAAATAATTATTTTAGAAACTAAGAAAATTATTTCATTATGAATAATTTCAAACAAATTCACTATTTTTCTGAAACGGTGAACAAACTCTTAAAAAACTAATTGCTTACTAGCTAATTTATTAAAATCATCTATTCACGAGTGATTTAGTACTCATTATGACCAAGTAAAAACTCATTAGCAAAAGCCTTGAGATTCACACTTGATGTACCATTTTCCTTCATAGCTTCCTTAGCTAAATCACTCCATTTCTTGGCATTTCTTCTCAATTCTTCCCCTTCTTCGCTGCCTCCCATCGTGATCGTGATACATCTATTGAACTCATCTCTTTCCACGACACCACCTTCAGTGGAATTAACTCTAACACCATTCTTCCAGATATCTTGAATGAGTTTTGCATTACAAACTTGATCGTTCCAGAGTGGACATGCTACGATAGGTACCTCAGATACTATGCTCTCCAAAGTTGAATTCCATCCACAGTGAGTCAGAAAACAACCAACATAAGGGTGTTTAAGAACTTCCACTTGCGAGCACCAACTCACTATCTTCCCCTTCTTTTCCAGTTCGTCTTTGCAACTCAACTTGTCCTCCATCTTATCTCCATCTTGTCCTTCCCTAATCGCCCACAAAAAGGGCCTCCCACATTTCAGCAATCCGTGACCAATCTCCTCCATCAATTGACTTGATATTTCGGAGTAACTACCAAATGCTATGTAGATAACCAATCCCTTATCCTTTGAGTTCAACCAATCCATATAATTCTTCGAACTAATCTCAATCATATCAGCTCGAAAAGTATCATCATCAAGAAATATTGACGGAATTGAAGGCCCAATTCCCACCATAGTCACATGCTTTAAAATTCTCAAGGCATCAAACTCTAAAGCATCAAAAGTGTTCACAAGAACTCTTGGATTTTCTTCACTATTCAACATTTCAATTTGCCTTTTAATAGACTTAACTTCCCAGTTGGTACTTTCTACGTTATCAAACACAAAAGACGGGAAATCAATTGGACTAAGTGGTGGCAATCCTGGTAACTCTATTATTTTATCCTTAGCATTACAATTTTTGAAATAATCAGAATAATTTGTGAATCTATAATAGTAAACATCAAAAACTGTGGTAGGTTGGATCCAAAATAATGTAGATGGGACATTTATTTTTTTGGCCACTAAGCCAACCCATTCCATGATAATTGTATATATGACATGTGAAAAAGGGGTACCATTTTTTGCATTTGATTGGATCAAATTGAAAATGAATTTTGACCCGCGAGACTTTACAGAAGAATAGAACAAATGAAAGTCACCAACTGAGCTTAACTGGAATTTTCCATCATAGCCATCAGAGAAAGGAGCAAAGCTTAATCCTTCAATGTTTGGGAGTTTTTTTATTTTACTAAAAGTTGATAGGCTCGTGGTTAAAGTGACTTCAATGCCTAGATTGATTAATTGTTTAGAAAATTGAAGACATGGATTAATTTGGCCTTGGCCTGGGAATAGTGCTATAAGAACATGAGGCTTTTTATTCTTCAAATTTTTCATGTTTTCGGTTGTGAGAAGAGAAGTATTCATGAAGGAGAATTAGGGTTTTTGGGCAGGAGAACTTTGTTTTTTGAACTGGCTTGGTTACAACTGATTAGGGTGACACATATTTATACTAGTAAATAGATGGTTCTAGATACAAAAAAAAAACTAGAAAAATCATTATATTCTTTAAATATTCACTTTAACTGTTAAGTTTTGATATTATATAAATATTTATTTAATAAAAAAGTATCAAAAAATATTTTACTCAAACTTTCTAGAAGCTCCAAGAAGTATCTGAATTTATTGTTATTCTAAAAATAAACTTTATTAATTAGCAAAAAATAAAACAGAAAATACATGAATACTTTCGAGTAAGTAACAAAAAAAATATAATGATAGCAAGTAGTATGTTCAATTATCAAATATAATGTGTGCTGACGATTTAAAGATACAAAAGCATGATAATTTTATTTTCAAGAATCATCATTATTATTCAGTGAAAAAAACCCGCAAGAAATGCATATGTAATTTAATCTTAAAAAAAAAACATAATGATAGAAAGTAATATGTTTTATTATCAGATATAACATGTGCTAACAAAGCAGAGATACAATGCATAACATAGTTGTTGTTTTGTGAATTATTATTATTATTTAGTAAAAAAACACAATAAATGCATGAGTACTTTAGTCTAAGAAACGAAAAAAAATATAATAGTAATATGTTTTATTATCAAATACATCGTGTGCTAACAAATTAGAGATACAAAAGCATCACATTTTTTGTTGTTCCAGGAATAATCTTTATCATTCAGTAAAAAATGACGCAAGAAATGCATGAATGTATGTTAATTTAGACTTAGAAATACAAAAACACAATAATAATTAGTATGTCTTATTACAGATATATCGTGTGCTATCAAATTAAAGATAAAAAAGCCTGACATATGTACATATTCGATTATAAACTATTATGTTTTTTAAAAAGATAATCAGAAGCATAATAACGTGATTTAAAATTTGAATATAAAGAAGTAAGCACATGAAAAAAATATTAAAAATTCAAAATATAATACATATATATTACCTATCTACATTATAATTTTTCTACAAAGAGTGTAATTTTTTTATTGCCTTTAAGGGTTCAACAATTTGAAATAATCAAACAAGGAAATGTCAGTACTATTCATTTTTTCTTTGCAACCTAAGGAATAAAAAAAATTCAAGCGATGAGTCATATTGATGTTTCACTAAACTTTTATATATATTCAAAAGTTTTAAAAATTCCTATAATTTCTTGGACTCTCACATATTTGATTCTTTTTCTTGTTCCAAATACATGAAATTATAATTTAGGGTGAAAGTTCTCAAGCATAGTATTTTTGTCTGCTCTGATGTTGAAATATGTCATTGTATATCTCATCTAAAATATTAACTTTTAGAGAAGACACACTTTTATTTACTTAATTATAAGTTCTCATACTACTTAGTTTGAAAAAAGAAATGATATAAATACATTCAAAAAATATCTGTTGAATTAATTTCATTTGGCGAAATAGACATGAATGCTCTTATAGTTAGCATAACCTTTTCACCAAACCTTAATAAATAACAAGAACAAACTCTTGTTAAAAATAACCATACCTAGTAAAATGACAACGTCCATTCACTTTGAATAATCAATCTTATTTTCCTTGTATCGTTTAAAATATATTTCCCATTGTTCATAATAATTAAAATTTCACCTCTTCACGCTCATGACAAATTTTTAATCCTTCAAACTCATTCTTAAACATATGCATACTTATGAAATGCAATATAGTGTAGCTAAAAAGTACTTTCATAATGGTTTTTGACAAATTATTAGGTGCAATACTCATGTTCTTCATGCCTCCAACCACCGCATCTCTCCACATAAAATCTTACAACTTAACCATATGACCTTTCGTCCTGGACTATTATTTTCTTTTCTTCTTTACTATTCTATTCTACATATATACACTCTCTCATGTTCTTTCACTCTCTAATTGTTTGAGTTTGCTGTTTCGAATTAAAAGTTAGCTATACCATCAACATTTCTTGATTATTGAAGACTGAATTATTTTTTAGATCACGGTTACGATTTATGCATATTGGGTTTTGGTTTAGGTATGAGGTGAAAAAGAATAAAACTCTACAATGTATTAATGCTAGGGCTTGAAAAAATAATTTTTTATTTGCATAACTTCCATTGAGTTTCATTTATTAGGGTTTTGAAATTGCGATTTTTCATTTAATTCGTCTTTGTTTTGTCTTAATATAATCATGACTTGGTGTTGACAGTTATATGATTTAAAAAGCTTATGCATCTCTTTTAATTTATTAAAATTTGGCTTAATATATAAGCTAATGTTGATTTTTGTGGAATTTTGATTTCTTTGGCTCAAAGAAAAGATACATATTTAGTTTAGGAATCAATTAGATACATTAAAAAAATTCGAATTAATTTCAATAGGAGAAATAGACATGAATACTTTTACAATATAATTTGCATAATATTTTCACCAACCTTAATTATAAACCGCAAAAACAAAATTGGGGACACAATTTTCATCTCTAATAAAATGATATTTAACATTTCTCCATGAAACTTAACACCCCAGAAATTTTTTAAACTAAGACTCAAACTATCCTTCGTTGTGAGTAGGATATTACCAAGAAATTTAAAATTTCTTAAGTGTTAAGGTCACTAGATGTAGCTCCTTGAGTTCCAATAAGAACTAAATTGGAAATAGCAAAATCTGAAATTTTGCAAGTTATGCTTAAGTTATGAGTTTTGGGTCAACTTCAAATTACTATAACTCTCAGTATAGAATGAGTTAGGTGGGCTACAAGATAGCTAACGAAAGACCTTTGAATTATATTTCGAACGCCACCGAGTTTGCTAAATTTCAAATTCGTATGAAGGAGATATGCCCGTTTGAAGTCGGGCTGTCCAAATAAGGAAAGTTACCCGAAAATAGTGAGGGGTATTTTGGTCTTTCCTTACCAAATCAGATTTAATTCATTTTTAGTAAGGTTTTAAGGGTCTAATCCTGTTAGGTTCAATTTCATTATCCTGATATACGCCTAGGGTTTTAATTGAGAGTTCAAGGAGAGAAAAGAGGAGAAACGAGGAAATGATCAAGGTGTTCATCAAGGTTCTTGAATTTTGTTGCGGATTTTCGCAATTGGTTTAATCCCTAAGAGGTATGTAAGCTTACATAGTGTTGGGTTTGTTCACCCACACGCCAATCATAATTTTATTTTGAAAATCTATCCATAAATATTGAGCAATTTAATTTCTTGATAAGTGTTCTTGAAGTTTCCTTATCGATTAAGTTTTGATGTAAGATTGTACTTGGGTCAACTTCAAAAGACCATATCTCTTAGAATATAAATAGTTACGTGAGTCATAATCTAATAAATTAAAGGTAATTGAATCTACTTTCCAATGCCACCAATTTCACGTTAATCCAACTTCTGAGTAAAACGTTATGACTACTTTAGTAACCTATACAGTGTTGTTACAAATTTAGCCGATCGGAAAACATTAAAAAGAGTCATTTTTGTCGTTTTACCTCCAAGAAAACTCTAAGGGTCTGTTTGAAAAACCACCTGATAATTGGAATTGATGTAATTACTAGGATAGTAATTACCAGCCTAGTAATTACATTGTCTAGTAATTAAACTGACCTGTTTGGTTGCCACAGTGTAGTTACACTGTAATTACACATGTCCTGTTTGAATGCCACAGTGTAATTACACATGTTCTGTTTGGATGCAGAATTGCAATCATAAAATTATATTAAATTTTAAAAATAAAAATTAATTATTTAAAGTTTGTACTAGACAAATAAGAAACTTTATAAATGACATTAAATTAAATATTTAAGATATATATTCTTTTTTGAAAATATATTAATTAATAAACATATTTTCTTTAACTAATATTATGAAAAAATAATTGATTTATATTTTTTCATATTAATATATTTCAATTGAATTGATCGTAAAAACTAAAAGTATGAAGTTTCTACGACATCGTGAAATGCATGTTTGATAAAAAGTTTAATATATAAATAAAATTTCATAAATTATTAAATGTTTGACAAAAATATAATCTATCAAGTCTAATTAAAAAATGACGTGCAATGTGAATTCAATATTACTAAAACAAATGAAACTGAAAATGTAACATAAGTTATAAATTCAAAACAAAAAATTTAACATAATACTCTTATAGCAAATTTTAACATAGCATGCATAAATATGATTTATTTTAATTTTTTTCTTAAAAAAGAAAACATAAGTATATAACCTTACTTAACAATAAATTTTATTTTAATTTAAAAATTAAAATACTAATAAAATTATGCTAATGAGAAAATAAGCATGGCATAAAGAAATAGCTAATACGAAAAAATTGCATAGAATCACGTAAAGTAAGGTTAAGAACAAGAAGAAAATGAAATATAATAATAAAAAATAAAAAATAAACTTTTACAAATTTGTAGAATAATAAAAATAAAAAAAAGAACTTAATATAATAGAAGTAAAAAAACTTAAAACAAAAAAATAAAAATAGAAATAAAAAAATAAAAAAAGTAATAAGCGGGTAATTACACAATGTAATTACCAGCAATTCACAGCCTCTGCCTGTGAATTGTACAGTGTAATTATCGCTTGCCAATTACACCAGTTACCTGCTGACCAAGTAATTACATGTCCAACCAAACATGATAGACAATATAATTACACCAAATTACACCAAATCCAATTACCAGGGTGTCCTTCCAAACAGGCCCTAAACAATTTTCTTGATTAATAAAAGGCTCAAAATGATCAGATTTTCATCTTTTAATCTATCATTCTCTTCTATCTCAAACCCTAAGACAAAACCCTAAGGAAAAAATCAAAGTAGAAGACTCTATTCAAGATTCTTTCAATCTTTTTCAAGATTCTTCTTCAAGGTAAGTCTTTCTCCAAGAATCCATTTTTTCAACTCAAATTTCTCCATACAATTATGAATCACTAATAAAAAACATAATTCTTGGCCATAGAGATTTCAAGAAACTAATTCAAGAATCTCAAGAAAGGTTTTCTTTTTATCATAGACTAGTGGATCCACTTAGTAGTAGGACTTATACCTTGACAAAGTATTGGACAGTTCTGACAGCGTGGGCGAGACGTTGTATCATCACATAGCTCATAGTGATGGTTGTCGGTTAGAGAAACTACGACAAAGATATTTTGTATTCTTATATACACAGTGTTTATTTTGTATTTCCATATACAAACATTTATTTTGTATCCTTGTATACAGACTGAGTTATTGTTGTATTCTTAAATACATTGAATTTCTTTCCACTATTTTAAAAGCTTTCTATATATTGCATCTTTTATTGCTGATTTATTTTGAGTTGAGTATCCATAGTTGAGTATCTTGAGTTGAGTATCAAGATTTGAGTATCATATCATATCTTAGAGTTGAGTATCTTATTCTTGAGTTGAGTTTAATTGAGTGAGTTGAGAAAAGGTAAGTATGTTTCCTTTTTATCAAGTTCAAGCCTATATTTATGCCTTAGAATTTCCCTTACATGCCCGTACATTCCACGTACTGAGCCATTTGGCCTTCATGATGCAGATACATATATTCACGATCATCAATAGGAGCTTCGTTTGTACGCCATGGAGTTCGAGTTAGCTATGGTGAGCCTCCTTTCTTCCTGAGGGTTCCACTTGTACTTCCAGTTATATCAGTTGTTAGGATGTCGTGGGTCTTGTCCCAACTTTCATCTTTGTCATTTATAGGCTTCATAGATACACAATAGAGTTTGAGAGGTCTGTTTCATTTATCTTGTTAAATATTTTAAAGACTTGAGTTGCTGGCTAGTTAAATATACAATTATATTCAGAGTTAATTATTTCAGTTTCAATGAATTTTATTCTATTTTAAGCTTTGTATGCTTGAGTTAGTATTCCTCTTGTAGTCAGCCATGATGAAAGTTCGTTTGGGACCAACAATGGTTCTCGAGTGCCGGCCACGTCCAGGGTGTAGCCTCGGGTCGTGACATAAAATACCCATCTGAAAATGATAAACATATAAAAGAAATTATTGATGTGATGCAGATTTTAAATTGTATACATCTTCAATTTAAATATTTTAACATGACAAAAATAATTTTTATATTAACTTTCATGTGAGACTTGTTTTTCCTTTTTTTTTTTTGAAATAGTAGTCACAAAGGCTAGATTTTTAGTAATAATCAAAGCAACAATTCGGTCAAAGAAAAGAAAAACTAAAAGGGCTTGTCCAATCGAATCAGTCCATACAAAGTGTATTTGGCCCAAATGGGTCAAAATTAGCTCCAATGCATGCTTCAATGGGTGACATATACATATATATATACTAGTTTCTGGGGTAACGTGCATTGCACGACAACTCTTTATTATTACGATAATAATTTTTTTATCTATAATAGTTTTGAGTTATAAAATGGAAATATTGGCGGAGTCAGGAGTGATTTTTTTTTTGAGGATTGGTAACATGTCAGGAGTGAAAATTGTTAACCACTAACTAATAATCTCGTTTACTGCTTGTATGTTATATTCAAATTGAATTTCTATTATATGTTTTTCGCTTTAAGATTATTATTCCTTTTTCATATTTAGAAAGATAAATTTAATGTTGTTCATTTATTTGACTTTTATGTACTCCTTCATATTAAATTAAATTACCTCATTTGTTAGAATATGTCTTCTTCGAAGATTTTCTCGATTTATTTTGCTCGATGTTGTTGAGGGAGAAATATTAGTTATCCTTTTTACCTTGAAAGCTAGGAGACTAAAGCAAAATATAATTTCAAAAAGTCATTGTCAAACTAAAGCTATCAAGGAGGCTCTACTTTGTAAAATACACATGCATTAAGTTATTAAAATCTAATTAAAAATACAATAATCAAATGTCAATCAAATTTATTAAAAATTACTCATGCAAAAAATTGCAAAATTATTTGAGAGACATGCCCAATTTCTACTAAACGTTCTCTTCAATGGTCTGCAAAAGCATCACCTCTGGTTTATACCTGAGATTAAAAGATTACATAATAAGTTCCTAAAACAAAATTTTAGCAGTATATTTTCATGTGACAGATCAAACACTTAAACGTCAATTTAAGAATATAATTTGAATGATAGAAAAAAAAGTAAAGAAATGCTTGAAAGAACATATGATAAGAGCTTTATTCCCTCTAAACCAAATTCAAATGTACATTATTGTTATTAGAAGACAACGTGTAAGAGACTTAATAGGTATAGTGATTTCTTGAAGAGTTAAAAAGTCATTCAACTTTAGTGATGATTTTTGAAGAGTTAAAAGTTATTTAACTTAAATGGTGATTTCTTGAATAGTTAAAAAATTATTCAACTTTAATGGCTTCACACTTATGGAATAATAATTAATAATAATAATAATATGATAATGATAATTAAAAAGTAGAAGGGCATTTTCGTAATCCAACTTTAGACTAAGAACCTTCCACTTATAATATATACTAGTATATGGGCACGTGCGCTGCACGTGTACTCCATAACGATGAGTATGAACTATTAAAAAATCACATAATTTCTTTTAAAATAGTATTTGAGTTACAATAAAAATATGAAAAGTAAAATGATAAATGTTTGTAGTGTATATTTAACTCATAGAAGAGATTTTTTTGCATTTAGTCCTCCCCTTATTATAATTTTGATATATAAATTTTATATTTGTTTTAAAAGAGAAATGAAGTAGCAAAAACAAAACATAGAGGCACACTACCTTATGATTAACTTCCTTAAAATGTCTTGTCTCATAGAATATAGTAAAAATATTGAAATTCTTCCTTAAAATGTCTCTCTTGTCAAGAATAGAGTAAAAATGTTGAAATTAAATTAATAGTTACAGGATACACATTTCAAGAAGATAAAATGTTTGACATTAATTAATAAAAGATGAAATTCTCCCCCTCATTAAGTAGAATGCAATTAAGTAATTCAAATTTATAAATAAGGAAACTTAATTAGAAGGAAATAACTAAAGAATTAAAGTGCATCGTTTGGTATTTAAATTATGCCATTATATAATTAAAATATTAATATTTAATTAAATAAATCAGATTTTAATTTAGTGGAGAGCCAAAATGACAATATTAATATTTTTACAATTAAAAATTTGTTAAAATATATTTTACATTTTTTGTTAAAAATATAATAGGAGCAATATTTGGTCAAGAGGTTAAAAGATCTTCTAACTTCTTAAGCATTTTGGTGTATCATGTTTTTGACTTTAGGATTTGGATCTCATGATAATTTTAATAAAAATTGTCTAAAAAATATAGATTTTATCCACAAGCACATGTAAGAATAATTCCTTACAAATATTTAAAATTTAAGGTGCAAAAAATGTAATTAATAATAATTTGAAATTAGAATATCTTGTAGGCATTAATTTTCTGTTTTTTACATGCCTTATACACTATTTTTATTATTCTATTTGTTTTATTTTCTATAGCAAAAAATACACCCTTCAATCAAATACATTCTTAAAACGAAATTATAAATACAAAGAAAAAAAATATCATATATAGGAGCAAGTTTAGCATAGGCTACCAACGAAAATAGTAAAATTTTAAGACAATCTTTTTACTGCTTTTTATTGTTACTGCAAATTGAAACAAAGCTATAGTAATAAACATTCAACCTTTGACGAAAAAAAAGAGTCAAAAGTTTTGGAAGACAAGTTAACAGAAGTGACATTCAACTGCAGAAATGGGGGGGGGGAGGGTCTTATCATAGTTCTAATCCTGGAAAATAAGTAAAAAAACCAATACATCAAGCTTCGATATTCTAGTAATTGAAGTGTTATTCATTCCTATAATCACATTATGCCTTATAATCTTGACACAAATCCTTGTCGTGAAATTTTCTTCACTTTATTAAAGCATCTCTAGTCTTCCACACACAAAAATTGTACACATAAAAATCTTTCTATGAAAATATTATTGAAAGATTTGTATTTATAGGAAAAAAAATATAGCTTTGGAATATGAATATTCACTTACAAAGTTGAAAGGTCAAGTATTACAACAAATTAAAGACAAATATTAATTAAGAACATAAATTAATTTGAAAGATGAAACACATACATGTATCTATTTAAAGGGATAATTGTTATTTTTATTTTTTTTCTATTTAATTTACTCACATGTATACCAACTAAAAATATTATAGAAATTCTGCTATTTACTATTTAATTAATTAAATATTTTACCAACATTTGGATTTAGCATAAGGGTAAAATGATAATTCAACTTTTTTACCTTGAAATTTTCTTCACTTGATTAATGCTTCTCTAGTCTTTCACACACAAAATTGTATCACATATAAATCTTTCTATGAAAATACTAATTGAATGATTTGTACGTATAGGAAAAAATATAGCTTTGGAATATGAAGATTCACTTACAAAGTTCAAGGTCAAGTATTACAACAAATTAAAGACAAATATTAATTAAAAACATAAATTAATTTGAAAGATGAAACACATTGTCACGACCCAGACCATCATGATTGACACCCACACTAACACTCCGGTGGGAGAACCACTACTACAACCCCAACCAAGCAACTAATCTAAAAACTAAGGCATTTAAGTATACGAAAATAGAAATAATAGCTAAATCTGAAGTTTCCATAAACTTCAACAAAAGATCTAACAACTAACAATGCGGAAGAAATAACCTAGAACCTGAAAGTCAGTGTAACAAAACATCTAAATTTCAATAAGTCTAAACAAGAAGAGATGAAATCCCAAACTAACGAACTAATCAACTAACTAGAAAAGACTAAGTCCGAAAATGGAGGATATAGACGAAAGAGAACCCATGGCTGGCCCGGAAGAAATGACTCACCCTTGAATTCGAACGACGATCACTGATCTTTTAAGCGAGGTTTGTCAGTAGTAGCCGCTTGAAGATGCCCCGTACTCAACAAAAATAAGATCAAGTGCAGTATCAATACACAACCACAGTGTACTGGTAGGATCTCGCGGCTATCCCACTAAGTGCAACATACATAAACCATTACAACAATATAATCACATGTATATATCGAACATAACAATATTACCAACATTTACGAACAACGAACAACTTCACATTTTATATCAAATCATTGGTCCTCTCATGGAACCCAAACTCAAACAGTTAGCATACCGGAACGTGCATGGTAGCCGATCCAAATGTTATGCCGAAATGTGGCAACTGATCCCATATTTATACCAGAACGTGGTAACCGATCCAAGTTAGTTATGCCGGAACGTGGCAACCGATCCCAGTTAGTTATGGCGGAACGTTGCAACCGATCCATTCACACACCATAATCACAATCACAAGTATATCTTAAAGATCATACATTTAAGTCATGATTTCATGGCAATCATAATTCATCCATCTCATTTACAACAAGTTTGATCAATAATGCAACACTCATATACATACATGTATCATAATGAAGCAAGAGCAAACGTACATCACAAAATCATAGAATCACAACCATCACCTACCTCGAAACAAGTTTGAAACCCTAAGAAACTTGATCCTTCCCTTTTCGGATTCGTTCTGCTTGTTCTTGGTCTACAAACAATCATAACAACACAGGAATCAACAAACAATCGCTAATTACCCGATACTATAACAATTCTATGAACCCTAGACCAAACCCATGATTCCAAGTATCCAAATTAGGATTGTTTCCACCATAGAATCTATATCAAAACCGCCCCCCATCAATAATTACCCATTCTATTACGTTATATGGATCGAAAAATGGATTCGAGGAGTGAAGAACTTACCTTTAGCCTCATGAATGGTGAAATATGAATAGGAGTCACCTGAGGTTCATTCCTTAGCTCTTAAAATAAAAAAGTACCAAATAAGGTCATTTAGGGGTTTATTTATGACTTTAAGTCGCGTCAGGCCTGCCACAGCGGCACCAACCCCGCCCTAGCTGCCCTGCCCTAGCTGTAGAAATTGCGCCCCAGTGGCTTGCATGGAACCAATGAGATATTTAAAGAATTCCAAAGTCCCCATTTCACAACACACCTCTAACCCACGACGCTCAGAAAATACCCTTTACGCTAAGATCAATTATGGGAGTTCTACTCACCCAAATTCAATTCTGTAAAGTCGTATGGGTTCCTTAACGAGTTATCTAACTACTCATCTAATCAAAATCATAATTAACTCACTTGATGGTTACCAGATTTCTCTGGACCTTTAAGACTCCGATTTCGTCCAAATCTGGACTAGGCTGGGAAAAACCAAATACTACAAAAAAAGTTTTCCGGCCCCAAAATTTTCTCCGTTGCCTTTTCTATAACGATGGAACCTGGTCGTTACAATAATTACCAATTTACCCATCACTCATCCCCGAGTTACAAACGTAGGAAAAATAGGCTAAGGAAGGAAAGAAGTAGTACCTGAATCGACGAACAATTGGGGATACATGTCTCGCATGTCTCTCTCAATCTCCCAAGTAGCTTCCTCAACTAGGCGATGCTTGCATTGGACTTTCACAGACTTAATCTCTTTGGTCCTCAACTTACGTACATCATGATCAAGAATTGCAATCGGTTCCTCCTCATATTGGAGGTCTTTGTCTAACACAATTGAGTCCCACTTAATCATATAATCCCCATCACCATGATATCTCTTCAACATGGACACATGAAATACCGGATGAACACCCGATAAATTTGGAGGTAATGCCAATCTATATGCTAGCGGTCCCACACATTCAAGAATCTCAAATAGACCAATGTATCTAGGACTTAGCTTACCTTTCTTACCAAATCTCTTCACCCCTTTCATGGGTGATACCTTAAGAAGAACATTCTCACCGATTTGAAACGTCATGTCTCTTACCTTGTGATCCGCATACTTTTTTTGTCTACTCTGGGCTGTTAAAAGCTTAGCTTGAATGCTCCTCACCTTATCTTGAACATCCTTCACTAAATCTACCCCCAAAGGTTTCACATCGCCAGCCTCAAACCATCATATGGGTGATCTACATCCCCTCCCATAGAGTGCTTCAAATGGTGCCATATCTATGTTGGAGTGATAACTATTATTATAGGAGAATTCACACAAAGGTAGGAACTTATCCCAATGCCTTCCAAAGTCAATCACACATGCCCTCAACATGTCTTCTAACACTTGAATAGTCCTCTCTGATTGTCCATCTCTCTGTGGATGAAAGGTTGTACTAAAAGTGAGTTGTGTGCCCAATTCATCATGCAATTTCCTCCAAAACTTGGATGTGAATTGGGTACCATGGTCTGAGATGATAGAGAGGGGCACCCCATGCAACCTCACTATCTCTTTCACATACACCTTAGCCAATTGTTCAGCATTACAATCTATTCTTACCGGAATAATGTGGGCTGACTTAGTCAATCTATCAACCACTACCCAAATAGAATCAATCTTCCCCAAAGTCTTGGGAAGACCAACCAAAAAATCCATGGATATTCTTTCCCACTTCCATTCCGGAATTGACATTCTTTGAAGTAAACCTGCAGGCCTTTGATGTTCATACTTCACTTGTTGACAATTTTGACACTTAGCCATAAACTCCACTATGTCTCTCTTCATGCCCAACAACCAATAAATTCGCTTCAGATCTCTGTACATCTTGGTCACACCCAGATGAATAGAGTGACGCGAACCATGAGACTCTGCCAATAATTTCTCAATCAAGTCGTCTACTTTAGGAACACATATTCTCCCCTTGAAATTGAGCACACCATCCGCATCAAGAGTGGTCTCTTATGTCTTACAAATCATAGTCTTCTTTCTAAGCTCCTCCAAATTTTCATCTTCAAATTGTTTGGCCTTGATCTAATCAATGAATATGGCCCTTACTTCAATACTAGGTAACACCCCACCTCTTTCTTAGATTCCCAATTGAATGAATTTAAACTCCAAGGTCTGAATTTCTTTATCCAAAGGTCGCTTGGTCACACTTAAGTAAGCTAAACTACCCATACTCACCACTTTTTGACTCAAAGCGTCTGCCACCACATTAGCCTAGCCCAGATGGTATTGAATGGTTACATCATAATCTTTAAGTAACTCCATCCACCTTCGTTGTCTTAAATTCAGATACTTTTGAGTGAACAGATGTTGCAAACTACGATGGTCAGTAAATACCTCACACTTGACACCATATAGGTAATGCCGCCAAATTTTAAGAGCAAACACTACTGCTGCCAACTCCAAATCACGTGTTGGATAATTCCTCTCATACACCTTCAATTGACGCGAGGCATAAGCTATAACATTCTTATCCTGCATCAACACAACACCCAAACCAGAATGTGAAGCATCACAATAAATAATAAAATTTTTACCTTCAACTGGTAATGCTAGAATAAGTGCTGTGGTCAAGAGAGTCTTGAGCTTTTGGAAGCTCTCTTCACATTTTTCAGTCCATTCAAATGGTATCTCTTTTTTGGTCAAATTGGTCAAGTGGGTGGCAATAGAAGCAAAGTTCTTCACAAATCGATGGTAATAGCTAGCGAGCCCAACAAAACTCCTAACTTCTGTAATAGAGCTAGGCCGAACCCAATTCTTAACCGCCTCAATCTATTGAGGATCTACCATTACCCCTTCTTTTGAAACTACATACCCCAAAAATGCGACCGATTTCAACCAAAATTCACACTTAGAATATTTTGCATACAACCTTTGTTTCCCAAGAACACCCAAAACAATATGAAGATGGTCGTCATGGTCTTCCTCACTTTTCGAATAGACCAAAATATCATCAATAAAGACCATAACGAAAGAATCAAGAAATGTCTTGAACACCCCATTCATCAAACTCATGAAATCTGTAGGTGCATTGGTCAAACCAAAAGACATGACCAAAAATTCATAGTGCCCACAGCAACTTCTAAACGCCATCTTAGGCACATCTTTCTGCCTGATTTTCAATTGATGGTAACCAGATCTTAGATCAATCTTAGAGAAAACTGTTGCACCTTGCAATTGGTCAAAAATATCATCTATTCGAGGCAAAGTATACTTGTTTCAAATAGTGACTCTATTTAATTACCGGTAATCTATACACATTCTCATACTACCATCATTTTTCTTTATGAACAAAATTGGAGCACCCCATGGGGAAGCACTAGGATGAATAAATCCCTTATCAAGAAGCTCTTGGATTTGAGCCTTAAGCTCTCTTAATTCTGCCGGAGCCATGCGATATGGAGGGATAGAAATGAGACGAGTACCAGGTTCTAAATCGATGCAAAATCTATATCTCTATCCGGAGGCATACCATGCAAGTCATTAGGAAACACTTCACTAAATTCAGACACCACATGAATAGACTCAATGGATGGCGCCTTAATCTCAACATCCCTAATATGAGCCAAATAAGCCAAACAACCCTGCTCTACTAATTTACTACCCCGAATGGAGGATATAATCTTAGTTTGCTTAGGCTTGTACACCTCTTCCCACTCTAATTTTTCCCTTCGTAGAATTTCTAGGGTTACAAACTTAGTATTACAATTAAGCACAATATAATAAGGGGACAACCAAGTCATGCCTAAGATTATGTCAAAGTCAGTCATATCCAAAATCACCAAATCAGCCCAAGTCTGAAAACCCATAATCAAAATAGGATAAGCACGATTCACATGGGTAACTATGATTGACTTTCCGACCGGGGTAGAAACACGAATAGGGGCATCAAGAATATCACAAATCATATCAACATCTGAGGCAAGTATCATGGATACATATGAATAAGTAGAACTCGGATCAAATAACACATTAGCCATTCGGTCACAGACAAGAATAGTTCTAGTGATCACTGCGTCAGATGCCTCAACCTCATTCTTGCACGAAAAACCATAACATTGAGCCCTATCATCTTGACGAGCTACTTCCCTTCCTGGTTGCACGTTACCCCTACCTCCGTTACTATTTTCTCTACCTCCATGGCCTCATTGATTACCTCCTCGCCCACCTTGTGGACGTTCTCTACTATTACTATCATTCCCAATAGGTACCATTGCTCTAGAAAGCTACTGCGCGGCATTTAATACAAGTGGGTGGGGACAATCTCTCCTCATATGCCCAGGTTCTCCACAATTGTAGAAAGTATGATCAAAAGATGGTCTGTTGCCCATTAAAGGAGCGACTTCCTAGCTATCCTGAAAATTATGAGATGAAGTTCCCGAGTAATTACCTGTAGAGGTGGGAATGGCAGACTGAATTGGCTTGGCTGTAATCGTTGGCCTCCCTAAACCTCTGGAATAAAAATCTTGGAAGTTTCTTGAATTCTTGGCCCTTTTTGCCAATGCCTTAGCTTGACCGTCTCGCCTCACCCCCCTCCACTTTCTTAACATAGTCTGTCACCTCATTAAAGCTTCTCCCTGTAAAAGTCATATGAACATATAATACTTACAACTCAGAATTTAGTCCCCTAATAAATAACCGGATTCTCTCTTCCTCAATAGTCACCAATTGCATAGCATATCTAGATAAAACATGGAACTTGGCCTCATAAGCAGCCACAGACATACCACCTTGCTCTAAAGCCATAAACTCATCTTTCTTGCGATCCCTCAAGATTCCAGGCACATATTCTCTAAGGACAGAGCATGAAACTGAGTCCAAGTGAGCGGAGGTAAAACTGAAGATCTGCACTCCATATAGGCTCTCCACCATTGCTTGGCCTCACCTTGAAGTTGGAAGGACACAAACTCAACCCCATGTTGATCAATAATAACCAATTTATGAAGCCTCTCATAGCAATCTAAGATGAACTCATAAGAATCCTCACTCTCAGAACCAAGAAACACATGAGGCTTTAGCTTCAAAAGCTTAGTCAGCATTTCATGCTCATTACCAGTCATAACCAAACCCAACAAAGGATGGAAGAAGGCATCATTACCTACACTCCCACCCACCTTAGGTGCAGTTCTAGCAACATGAGGATTAGTAGGAGATTTAGTTGCTTGAGCAGAAGGAAGCACTCCAAGACAACCCAACCCTTTATAAAATGACATGATCTGTCGAACTAACACCGGATCAATGGGAGGAACATCGGAAGTCTCAGCCTACACCTCTTACTCTTGTCCGACCTCCACTACATTCTCAACATTCTCAATATCAACATCCTCCTCTATATCTTCATGTTGTACGGGAGGGGCCTCAATTTTTGGAGCAATCCCAACCGGTACCTTATCTCTAGCAGGCGCTACTCTTCCACGACCTCTACCCATGCCTCGACCGCGACCTCTCACTATAGATTCCTAAGCTGGAGCATTGACAGGAGCTACGGGCCTGATGCCGTTATACCTAGTATTAACCATCTGCGGACAGATGTAACACCCCAGAAACTAGTAGACTAAACTAGGGCTAAGTGAGAGGGCAAGAGCCAAGGAAAAAGACTAGGGCAGTCCACTTTTACATGGACAATGCCTCATCTTCCACGACCACCACCACGACTCATGGTGGGCTAGGCAGTGGCTAAACAAAGGCATCCCCAAAACAGCCCCCTTCACACGATCCACTTCACATCTCGTGGTGATGACCACGGCTCGTGGGAAGGCTCGTGGTGGTGCCTTAGATTTTTAGGGGTTAATGGGAAGGTTGCCTAGCTCCTGTATCATTACCACGAGAGGCACCATGACTCGTGGTTGAAAGCACAGCTCGTGGTAGGCACCACGGCTCGTGGAGCCTCATGTGAAGGGCTTTTCATTAGACTTAGAGTGTAGGATCTACTTCAGATTTTCATATCTCATAGCTCGAAACGAATTAGGTGTGCCATGGCTTATATAATTAAAGGTCTCTGAGTCCTCTTTCCAACGCCACCGAGTTTACCCAATTCGAAGCTCGGAGTAAAAAGTTATGCCTGAAATAGTGAATCACTGTCAGACTGAAAATTCTTCACCACGTGAAGGCTTCAGTCATGCCATTTCGGCAGTTTCTAGCAAGTAACTTATTGGGTCTTTTCCCAATTATTTTAACTCAAGGATATCTCGTTTTGCCCAAGCCTAGGACTCCTATATAAGTAATTTTAAACCCAAAACTCACCGAATTAAATCATTTATTCAAAGACCCAAAATCAAAACCCCAAAAACCTCTTCTCTCAATATTTCTCTCTCTAAACTCAAGGAAGAAGAAAAAGCCATTGGAGCTAGGGTTTGTATATTTTCAAGGTTCTTCCCCAAATTTCTTGGAGATTATTAATTGAGGTATGGATGATTTTCATTCTTGGTTAGCCATTACCAAGAAGCCCCTTCAAATTATGTTTTCAAATTCCCCAAATCTACAGTTTTCAATCTATGAACATGAGTCTCTTTAAAAAATGAATTCAATTGTGTAATTAAGGTTTATCATGATTTATTAAGATGATTTATGATTAGATTAATGGATAATTGATGGATTTTGATGAAAATTTCCCTTGAACCCATGATTTCCCCTTCTTGTGAAATTGTGAACTAGGGTATGAGTTGATTGATCATGTAAGCTTGACAAGTGATTATGTTACATTGAATTATGTTTGTTATTGATGATACCACTGATTTTAGATGATATTAACTTGAATTCCAAAGAATCCATGAGTTTTCCCCAATCCTATCTATGGCTCTTCTCTACACTATGAATATTGTTAGAAGTTGATTCAATTGGCTGAATAAGAGTTGATTATGATGTAATTACATGATCTAAGTATGATTCTACATATATTCTTGATTAACCTAAGATTATAGGATTATGTCATGAAAGAGGCAAATTGAGGGTTAGATGTGAACCTCTAAGATTGATGAACTTCTTGATGAATTGCCTTAGATTAGATCACTTAGACATGAATTGCCTATGAATGAATCTTGAAGACATGAACTAACTTGATTAGGTCTCATATGATGAATCATGGTTAAATTAGTATTGAGTCTTAGTTCACTTGATGCTATATGTCTATATTGATCAAGAATGAAGTATGTGGTTAGTTTACCTTAGAGTTAGGTTTACATAGACCATGTGAGGTATTGCTTGAGAGTGATGCTTGAAGTATGAAGATGACTTCTAGGGCTTTAAAGTTAAAAGCTAATATGAACATGTTAAGGATGATTAGGCTTAAAGAAGGAAGATTTTACGTATGTTGAAGTTGTTTATGTCATTATTGTGCAAAGACTTCACCCACATGACCTATAATAAGATCACATGAGTTTATGCATGAAATGAATCGATTACTTGAGTCATGGTTGTATCTATGTTATATATGTTGAATACTAGATGTGTTGACTCAATGTGACCCTTGAATGCAATATATGTGAATTATGCGTGATTGTGGTATTATGTACATGCATATGAACACTTGAGAAGGAAGTGTCTATGATGATAATGTAGCTATGGTGTTGATTGAAAGGTTAGTTCTCATATGCACCTTTACATACTATTATGCATGAAATGTACATGATCATGTTGATCCACTTGAAAGGTAGAGGTGTTTAGTATTGTGTATATTGTGATATTGATGCAAGATCCTTCTTTTGTATACCTCTATCCATGTCTATTTATGATATGATATGACTATGTACGATATGATATGACTATGGATGATATGCTATGACTATGGTAGCATTGTTGTGTTGAATGAAAGGTTATTCTCATGAAACACTATATGTATGATGTGAAAGGTTTTTTCACATGTTAATGATTCTAAGTTTGAAAGTACATTCCCACCTAATGAATCTATGAGCTATTATGATGAAGGTTGGTTTGAGTTCCTAGTGCATTCTTTCATGAACCAAAACTTAAGTAAAGACTTAATGTAACTTTTAAAGGAAATTATGCTTAGCACTGAGTGGATATGGAAAGTGAGGTAAAGACCCTCCCATCAATGCAGTAGGTCGGGTCATCCAAATGAGTCTTATGAGATGGAAGCTCTCCCGTTAAAGCAATAGGCGGGGTTTCTAGAAGCAATCTCCCTATCTCTTAACTATGTGCCAACATAAGACTTAGCTAGTTGATCCACCTAGATAGCTATACATGTAGTTCTACCTTAGGCAAGTAGAACGCCTTCTTTCAGTGTGGGGTTATATGACACCAGATTCCATGTAGCTCACATGGTCTATGTCGGTTAAGGCTAATATTTCCCTATATGAAACGAATACGAGCTATGATAAGAACATGGACTCTAATTATGACTTCTTAAGAGGTGTTACTTAGTGTGAGTGGTAGTATGGGATGCCATCTATACATTGCACAAGTGGACTTTAAGAGGAGTTATGGTTAGTTTCTCTTATGTTATGAAGACTTATGAATTATGTACGTATGATATGAATGAAGGTTAAGGTTGAATTTACTTGTTACAAGTTATGATTATAAATGTCTCTTTACTTATGTATGTTGGATATGATAAGGTAAAAGTTAGATATGTATGTTGTTGGTGATCTAAATGTGATACTTAGCATTCGGTAAGGTTATGGGACTTTACTTTTGAATTGCACTAGTATGACTTTGGGTTGCTTATATGTTATTATGAACTTATGTTATGTATGATCATGGTGGCCTCAAAGTGAGACTTAGTGTAGATAGGATTGTGGGATCCTATCTATGCATTGCACAAGTGTAGCTTAGGGTTTCTCATGTGATAGTTCTATTATGTTGATATGATCTTGGTATGTACTATGTCTTTTTAAGATTGGAGTATGCATTATGTTGTGTTGAAGACTATACTTGTAATTATGATGATATCCTAATATGTTATGCTGAATTGTGCATGGTTTGTCTTATGAGTTACATTCTCCAACTATTTCAAATATGATGTTCAAAAGTGGCATGAAGCATGGTTTTAAACAAAATGTCCCTTTTATGCATGTTTTAAGGATTTTGTTGCATGGATTCCATACTTAGTACATTTTGTACTAAACCATATTTCTACATTCTCTATAAGTGTAGGCTTTGAAGATATTGGATGCTATCCTCCGGCTAGGACTCTAGTAGATCAAGAAGAAGAAGATTGGTGAGTCGTCATAGTATTCGAGGGCTCAACCACATGTCCTTTATGACTTTATTTTATGTTTTAGATTTTTATGTAAGGGTCGTGTCCCTAAGATTATATTCAAGAGTTGTTATTCTAATGTTATAGATGGTTTTGAGACACAGTGTCATAAAATTTCTCTCATTTTATAAAGGATCTCGATTGTAAGAAATGTTTTAAATTTTTTGCATTTTTCCTATGTTCTTATGTCATGATATGCTAAGGGCTTGTATGAGACCCCTACGGGGTCAAGTACGTTGTGTTACGACTAGGGGGGGGTGCTCTCAGGTCGTGACAAACTTGGTATCAAAGCATAAGTTTTTGGGAAGGTATTAGGATGTCTCAAACCACGTCTAGTAGAGTCTTGTTCATCAGTGTGAGTCACGACACATCTATGAGCGAGAGGGTATAGGACGTTAGGAAGTTTCACTTCTTCATTCTCTAGTCGGGCCATAGAGTTTAACTCTATAAGGTCTCTCTCTCTAATTGTTGGTCTTCTAGATGTGACTACTCGTACGGCTCTTGTTGCAATGAGAAAGGGAGAAGATGTTGTTTGAAATGCCAATTTTTTCTAAGTGACTAGATAGGACTTGATATGCTAGATTTAGATGTCATCCTTAGGTTGGATTGGTAGTGTTATTGTTATGTTCCTATGTGATGTTAGAACCCGTATAGTCAAATTCTTAGTCCCTAAATGAATTTTTCTGAGAGTGGAAGGGGGAAAGATCTATGGCATATGCTTGGACTATGTTTTGTCTTAAGATTGACTTTGAGAGTTGCATGTACCACCTAGTTAAGGTGAAGAAGAAGAAGTGTAAGTGTTGACCAACTTCAAAGGGTTAGTTATCTCTTAAGATTGATCATAAGTATGATCATTTTGTGTAAAGTGTTTAGATAATACCTAGGTTTGATTGGTTGGTAGATCCCACCAAAGGTGATGATATGGGTTTCTTGATAGGTTTTGCCCTCGGAAAATGAGAGATTTCCCAGTGCTTAAGGCTAGAGGGAAAGAGGATAAGAAAGTTCCTCCTAATGGTTCTGGTATGTGGTTTGCTTTATTAGATTCTGGTATTACTTGTCTTTTGTGACTTGATATGCTAGACCATGATGTTTTCCTTAGTATGAATGGGCTTCATAGTTGTTTTATGATACTGATGATAGAACTCTACTTGACCATTTTGAGTTTTGGTAGGTTGTAAAGTTGATGAACGAGGGTGTTTGAGTAATGCCTATATGTGTTGAGTGAATAGACTCCCCTAAAAAGGATAGAAGTATAATTCACCATGATCTAGAATCACCTTGGGTGATGGGTGTTAAAACTTAGTGCCGACTTGCCCCGACCTTAGAGTTTAAATAAATGGTGCTTAGAAAAGCCCGTATAAGTTTACTTCCATGGGGAAGATGATGTTCTTAGATGGTAAGGTCATTGAGTGTCTTTGATGTCCATGATTTAGATTGTCTTGGAATGCTCACCTTGAGAAGTGCATTGAGTTTGGGAAGTTTAGTCCCGGTTTTGTAGGTTCATATGAAATCTTGAGTGAAGTTAGCAAGGTTGGGAAGCAATGTTGTTACGACTTCTATTTATTTTGAACCCAACTTGGCCATTATGAGTTCGTGATGGGTTGGAGGATTTGATGACTAGTGGTGTATAAGTGTTGCTTAGAGAGTGTTGATGATGGTATTTTAGTAAGGGTTTTAGTTGAAAGTGCTTATTTGGGAGGCCAAGGGCCAATGAGATGTCCCAATATCCTTATATTCCCTTCTATTCCTCCTATAGCTCTAGATGATAAGTCCTCTTTGACTTATTATATGATTTAGAAGTCTTGGATGTTACGTGTGTCCTACGATTCCCTTGTCCCTTAGAGTTACTCTTGTTAACCTTGTTAGGGTGGGATGTATGGTTGATTAGACCTCTATTGTTTTTAGAACCCGGTAAGGTTATAATGAGACTTGGTAATGCTTTGAGTTTGTTTGAAAGGAGTAGTATTTGAGGTTTTAGTAAGGAGCTTACTCCCAAGGGGGAGATCATGTACTTAGATAGCAAAATTGATTGAGAGTACCAATATCCTCATCCATTTCTTCTATTCCTATTCAAGCTTGAGACCAAGAGTTCCCTTTTGGACTTGTTCCATGTCTAGGAGTCATGAGTATTTTAGAGATTTCCATGATCTCCTTATGATTTGCATGATTTTGAAAGGCTCTTATTTTGTACAAAAATAGGTTTTCATGATTTACATGTTCCTCATGTTGAGTTGCATTTTTAGTATGATGATGACATATTTGACTTCATGAGATTATTGATTAACATGATTTGTTATGGTTGTGATGAGATGGAATACTTGCTCCATATTGTTGTGTTGAGGTTGCTTTTAATGGGAAAATGTAGTCCCTCCTATGCTTATGTGCTTGGAGATATTTAAAGGAGTTGGTATAGGCTCACTCCCAAGGGGGAGATGGTGTGCCTAGCTAACATTGTTGTTATGTACTTATGTGTTGCCACAACTTCCTTATATAGTGCTTGTTCATGAAAACTTATGTTTTGAAAGAAAATAAGTTTCTGTGAATTGTTTTCCTCATGCTGTAGTGCTTTGGGTAGGAGGTGCCTATTGTACTTCACGAGAAGAATATATGAGCATGCTTTAGTTTGCAGTTGAGAAATTCCTCCTTGAATGAAATGCTTTTTTGAGAGTAAATTGCATAATGTGCTTAGTGATGATATGATGAGCATGATTTGAGTTGGAGAAGGTAGTTCCTCCCATGTCTATGTGATTTGATGAGTTTTTATGCACAATGAGTTTGTGGATGTAGTTCCTACTTTCTTGTGTTGCATGGATTATGTTTGAAATGGAGTGGATGTTTCCTCCTTGTTTATGCCCATTTTATTATGTTTTGATGCATGATGGGCTGCTAGTCTTGACTCTTTACTTCCATAAGGTGTCTAAAGTGTCATTCGAGGACGAATGTTCCCAAGGGGAAGATATTGTAACACCCCGGAAACTAGTAGACTAAACTAGGGCTAGAGTGAGAGGGTAAAAGCCAAGGAAGAGGACTAGGGCAGTACACTCTTACATGGACACTGCCTCACCATCCACGACCACCACCACGGCTCGTGGTGGGCTAGGTAGAGGCTAAAGAAATGCTGCCCCAAAACAGCCCCCTTCACACGAGAAAATTCATGGCTCGTGATGATGACCACGGCTCGTGGGAAGGCTCGTAGTGGTGCCTTAGATTTTTAGGGGTTAATGGGAAGGTTTCCTAGCTACTATATCATAACCACGAGAGGTACCACGGCTCGTGCAGCCTCACATGAAGGGCCTTTCATTAGACTTAGAGTGTAGGGTCAACTTAAAATATTCATATCTCATAGCTCAAAATGAATTAGGTGTGCCATGCTAATAGAATAAAAGGTCTCTGAGTCCTCTTTCCAACGCCACCGAGTTTGCCCAATTCGGTTCTCAGAGTAAAAAGTTATGCCTGAAATAGTGAAGCACTGTCAGACTGAAAATTCTTGACGACCCGTTTGACGGGCCGTGGTGATGATGACGGTCCTTGAAGGCTTTAGTCATGACATTTCGAAAGTTTCCAACAAGTAACTTATTGGGTCTTTTTCCAATTGTTTTAACTTAAGGATATCTCGTTTTGCCCAAGCCTAAGACCCCTATATAAGTCATTTTAAACCCAAAACTCACCCAATTAAATAATTTATTCAAAGACCCAACTCTGAACTGCCTCTATCTTTTGGGTATCAACTCTAATTCCATAACTGGAAACTGTGTGGCCCAAGAACGCCACAGACTCAAGCCAAAACTCACATTTAGAGAACTTAGCATATAGTTCCTTATCTTTCAAAGTCTGAAGGACTATTCTGAGATGACTAGCATGATCTTCTTCATTCATTAAATAGATTAGTATGTCATCAATGAAGACGTTAACAAACATATCTAAATAAGGTTTGAATATTCTGTTCATAAGGTCTATGAACACTGCAGGTGCATTAGTTAAACCGAAGGACATGACTAGAAACTCATAATGACCATAACGGGTACTAAATGCTGTCTTGGGAATATTACACTCCCTTACTTTCAACTGATGGTAGCTAGATCTGAGGTCAATATTAGAAAAATAAGAAGCACCCTAAAGTTGATCGAATAAATCATCAATTCTTGGAAGAGGCTACTTTTTCTTGATGGTAACCTTGTTCAACTAATGGTAATCTATACACATCCTAAAGGAACCATCTTTCTTTCTCACAAACAAGACTGGAGCGCCCCAAGGTGAGACATTTGGTCAAATAAAGCCCTTATCTAGGAGATCTTTTAACTGCTCTTTAAGCTCTTTTAATTTTGCTGGTGCCATCCTATATGGAGGAATAGAGATAGGACAAGTATCTAGAAGAACATCTATACTGAAGTCTATCTCTCTCTCAGGAGGGACTTTGGGTAGATCATCTGGAAAGATTTATGGAAACTCTTTTACTATAGGAACTGACTGAATGGGAGGTATCTCAACACTTGAGTCATTAACTCGGACTAAGTGATAGACACACCACTTGGAAACCAACTTTCTTTCCTTAAGGTACGAAATGAAACGACCCTTAGGCATTGCTGAACTACTTTTCCACTCTAAGACTGGCTCATTAGGAATCTGGAACTTGACGACTCGAGTTCTACAATCTATTGACACATAACAGGCATGAAGCCAGTCCATACCTAGAATGACGTTGAAATCTACCATGTCTAACTCAATTAAATCAGCCATGGTATCTTTGTGATTTATGGAAATGACACAATCACGATAAACTTGCTCAGCTAGAATAGACTCCCCAACAGGTGTAGAAACACAAAAGAGTTCACAGAATTTCTCAAGAACATCAAACTTATTTGCAACATAAGGGCTACAAAAGATAAACTTACTCCGGGTCTAGCAAAGCATAAACATCAAAAGCAAAAACTTTGATCATACCAGTGACAACATCTGGAGAGTTCTCTTACTCTTGGCGACTAGTGGTCACATAAAGATGGTTTGCTCCTCCGTCGGTACCAGAAGTAACTCCTCTAGGTGCAGCCCTGTCTGGTGGAGAAACTGATGAAGATAGGGCCCTATAGTCCTTATTTCCACTACCTTGCCTATTCTTTGGGCACTCTTTCATGAAGTGACCCTCTTGTCCACACTTGAAGCAACCTGTCTGGCCATCATGACACTTACCTAAGTGGGTTCTACCACACCTAGCACATGCAGGAGCCCAACTACCTCCCTGTGCCACACTATCTTGAGACTGTGCCGGTTTAGCTCTGAAGTGTTGGGAATTTTGACCATTATACTCACTTTTGTTTTTGGGTGCAGGTGCACTAGCAGATGATGGAGCAGGTCCCTTTTGCTTTTGCTGAAAGGACGAACGATTCACACTACTTTTCTGCTGCCCGGACTCATTCCCTGTCTTAGCTTTCTTTTTTCTGAATTCTTCCCTATCCCTCAACTTCTCTTCTTTAACCTGTTGCACATAGACCATAAACCTTGATATGTCCATGTCCCCAATTAGCATAGCTGCCCTGCCCTCTTTGCTTGATAGACGAGACAATCCCGCAACAAAAAAACTCATTCTACTCCTCATATCAGCAACCATCTCCAGAGCATAACGAGATAGTTGGGTGAACTTCAACCCATACTTATGCACACTCAAAGAATCTTTCTTAAGTGTGAGGAACTCTCATAGCTTAGCCTCTTTCAATTCTCGGGGAAAGAAACGACCCAAGAAAGCCTCTTCAAAACAAGCCCAACTAGCAGGTGGTGCATCCTTAATACTTCAAATACTTTCTTCAGTTCCTCAATAAAATTCTTCGGATCCTCAGTAGTGCGTGAACCCGTGAAACTTGGAGCATTCATCCTCAAGAACTCTCAGATACTAGAAATATCATTAACTTCCTGTTTAGCTCCTCTTTGTTGGCCAGCTTGATTGGTCACAACTTGGCTCAACATCCAGATAGCCTGACGGAGCTCAGTATTGTTAACTTGTCCTTAAGGTTGCACTTCAGGTGCATTTGGTAACTCTTGCTCCTCAACATTACGCCTAACAGGGCGACCTCTAACAACTCTTCGTGGAGGCATGATTATCTGAAAACACGCGCAAGCACGAATTAGAAGGAAATTTTTTAGAGATCAAACTCTAATGCACGAAATGAGGGTTAAAGAAGTGAGAAATTTTCCTAAGTGTTGCAGCCTCCTAATTATAGATGTGGCGCACTTCACACCGATAACTAGGACTCTACAAACACGGCTTCACAAACTCCCTAGGACTCTTGAACTCTGATACCAAGTTTTTCACTCCCCGAGCCTATACCCCAGATGTGGCTGGCACTCGAGAACCATTTTTGGCCCCAAAAGAACCCTTGGCCTAGATTAATTACTCAGTGGAAGACTTAAACACAAGAAGTATTACTCATGCAATAACTTTAAGAAATAAAAATCTTAAACGTATACAACTGAAATGAATAAGACTGGAGAACTAAAACTATCTATCTATGAATCCTCTAAAACAAAGAGGGATGTCGGGACAGGACCCCCGATCATCCTAACAAATGAAAACTAGAAAGAAACTGATAAAAAGAGTCCTCTGGAATGCAAGGAGGCTCACCAACTGACTCTGAGTGCTGAACCTGATCAACGAGGCACTTGATGCCGATCCTGGTTACCTGTGTCTGCATCATAAGACAATGCAGGCCAACTGGCATCAATACATTAAATGCACGAGTATGCGAGTTGGAATGCTAAACACAACTTAAGCTTGAAAGGAATCTGGAAGAACACTTACCTTGGCTCTTCTCAACTCATGAATAACTCAACTCAATATAAAGCAATAAAACACATGCATTGTGTATGAAAAGCTTTATAAAACAGTGGAAAACAACTTAGTTCATTAAAGAAATGCAATAACAAACTTAAATTTATTTATATAATAAAGTAATATAGTTTATGTGGGAGATTTTCTAACCGACAACCACCACTATGAGCCTAAGTGGTGATACAACGTCTTGCCCACACTGCCAAAACTATCCTATACTTTGCCGTCATATAGAACGCTTAACTTAGTGGATCCACGAGTCTATGCTAAAAGCATCTTAAGGAGTCATCTAAAAAGTATGATCATTTACTACCCATGATGGCTACATGGTTTATGGAAACTTGAGTTAAATGAACTCGCATCCCCATATCGGTGCTCAATACTACTCCTAAAATATACTTAGCTCATATGTTTTAAAAAGAAACTTCTTTCTTTGGTTTGAGATATTTACTCAAAACTTAGCTTAAAAGCTCCCTTGGAATCGATGTTCCCTTTTCTTGCTCAAATGTGAAAATATTTATAAACTCTTTGGGAATACTTACTTCCCTTATAGATTTTTGAGAAATGAACTCAACTTTTTACTCTTTGCTTACCTTGAAACTTAAGGCTTAAAACAAAGTTAAAACGTTTGTTAAAGACTTTTGAAAACATTATAAACTTTGCTTTGACTTGCTTCTTAACTTCTAGACTTGACTCTTAACTTCTCTTGACTTACTTCTTAACTTTTAGACTTGACTCTTAACTTCTTGACTTTGATCCTAACTTTCCTTCAATTGGATTATGGATTCAAGGTTCATGATCTCATATTTATGGATGATTTCATGATGTTTAGATGTACCTTAGAGTGTTGGAATCAACTAAGAACATAGGTACATTGCTAAGGAACACGTATCAAAAGGTGGGGAAGAAATAGGGAGAACTGGTGTCCCTGGCTGTAACACCCCGTATCCTAGATAGACCAAAAATGCAGATTTTGAGAAGTTGCAGGTGCAACTTACGGTCACCATCCACGGACCGTAGATCAAACCACGGTCCGTGCTGGTGGTCCGTGGTTTACCACTGCAGCCCCTCCCCAGAACTCAGTCAGAAAATCGGCTAAGTC
>JAJOOO010015001.1:0-27961 GCA_029582685.1 Solanum piurae | reverse complement strand
AATTAGAAGAGAAAATTAAGAATAAATGAAAAACGTAACTAACGAAAGACAAGATAATCTGAATTAAACTTGTATTATTCTTGAATAAAATTTGTATTATATGTGTATTATAAATTATTTTGGTTTGTATCACTAAGAACATGAGTGATATTTGCAATATGTGTTAAAAATATAATGTGCATGTATTATAAATGTAGTATAAGTGTGTTACCAATTATAAACTTAACCAAACCCTCTTAAAATTGAGATATAAACTACAAACGTCATTTTCAATTATTTGTAGGAACAACCTATCCAAACTAATCACAAATTTATAAAAATTCAAATAATGAATCCAAAATTTGAAGCTTTATAATGACTATCAATGGTGAATTGCCGCTGTAATTTTAGAGATTTGAAATTTCTGCTTGAGAACATATTTCTATACAATTTTTTAGTCTTTATGTTCCTCTTCTCGTCATGTTCTTGAGTAAATATAGTGAAATATGAGCAAATATTAATTTGAGGATAGTTAATTTAATGAAAATTTTAAAGAAGAAGAAAAAGAATAAAAAGAAGAAGAAGAGAAAGAAGAAAAAAAATGACGGAGAAAGAGACAAAGAAGAAGAAGAATAAAAAAAGAAAACGAGGAAGCGAAGCGAAGATAAACCGTACAACATTTTCAATTCCAAAAAAATTGTTATATTAAGTTAAAAAAGTTATATTGTTATAGATGATAAATATTTTTTTAATATAGCATATTTATGTGATTTACCCTTTAATTTGTCCCCCTTTCCCATGTGAACTTTCACACCATACATGTATTAAGATACACATTAACTATCATTTGTTTTTACATAAATGATGTTAGTTCAAAGATGATAAGAGAATAACTAGTAGTTAATGTGTGCTTTAATACATACAATCAAATCTCTCATTATGTATAGTAATATCATTTGTCTAAAAAATTTATGATTGATATAGTGAAGTGTTATTATATATGTACGGCGATATTTATATTTCGATCTTAATTATTTCTTATATAAGAGTCGGTGTAAAGAGAATAACTGTATGTGGTGATAGTTTAGGTGCAAAAAAATAACAATTCAAATAGAAACAAATCTATACAATCAGGTAAAGGTGCCATACTATATGTATACCTCGATTGAAACCTTATTTATTTATAAGAGTGCAACCCGCCGTCGCATGAGACATACATAACACATGATGTAAGACCTTTTCTATTGTCAAGAATATATTCATGCATTTCATTCAAATGAATTGAACAATTCACGTGATTGCTTATCGTTGGTATCATGATTTGAAATCATGATATTAAATCAAATTAGTATGAAATTGAAGATTTATTTGAACATGTAATTTAGATTGTAAAATTGTATTATTTTCATAAAATGAAAAAATCTTTATTTTCGAAAACCATTAAAACTTCTTCAATTTTTACACAATCTTACCAAATGAACAAACCATAGCTCATAAATAAAATATCACAGTATCCTAAAATGCCGTATTGGTAAATTGTATATCTCCATGTTTCATTTATAAATAAATATTTACAATTACAAGATTTGAACTGCACATAATTTTATAAAGACCCATCAATCAATAATAGTAATAACTAGTTATTCGTTAACATAATACTTTCACATGGTACGAACAAACACTTCACGCCGAACATGATTATTTTTTTTTACAAAATCTAAAATGATAAATCTTTTTTTTTTTTAAACCTATGCTCCAAAGTTCACATTTTAAATTTTTTCGAATCATGTTTTGAAATATCAAGTCATATACATTTTTTAAAAAACAGAGGCTTTTGGTAGTAATCTCTCTATCTTTTCGAGGCAGTGATTGATAATAATAATAAAGTAGTCAAACCGACCAATACCAAACAAACCACATGTGTTAAACCATAACAGGAGGGTAATACAGTCATTTCAGACAAACACCAATGGAAAAAGAGTTCGTAACTACAAGCACAACAGTCATTGTTTACAGTATAATAAATCGAAAGGAAAATTGGAATTCTCCATTTGCTGAAGAATAATTCTTCAATTTTCGGCTGAATTTCATTATCTCTTTCACTTTTTTTTGTGAATTTGGAGGAAATAGTGCATGTTGTAGATCAGGATGTTGTCGCTGCAAAGCGATCCACGGCAGTATCAGCAACAGTTGTTGATTTCTAGGGTTTCACATGATGGTGATCCGAGAAATGATTCGTCGTTTCCGTATTATGCTGAGTCGGTTTTGTCATCTGTGAATATCAAGTCTGACTTGTCTAGAGAAGGTAAAGTAATAGTATATTTCGAGTTTTTTTTTTTTTTTTTGAATTTTGTTAGTTTGATGTGTTTAGGTTAAATATTGTGTCTTTATGTTGAATTTTGATGTTAGAGGGTAAAGTAAAGTATATTTTGAGCTGTTTTTTTTAAAATTTATTTAGTTTGATGTGTTTAGGTTAAAAATTGTGTCTTTATGTTGAGTTTCAATGTTAGAGAGTAAGGTAAAGTATATTTCAAGCTGTTTTTTTTAATTTTTTTTTGTTTAGTTTGATGTGTTTAGGTTAAAAATTGTGTCTTTGTGGTGAATTTTGATGTTAGAGGGTAAAGTAAAGTATATTCGAGCTGTTTTTTTTTAAAATTGTTTAGATTGATGTGTTTAGGTTAGAAGTTGTGACTTTATGTTGAATTTGGATGTGAAGTAAAGTATATTTAGAGCTGTTTATGTTTTTTTTTTTTTTAAATTATTTAGTTAGATGTGATTAGGTTTGGAGTTGAGGTGTTTTGCGGTTAAAAAGTCTTTGTTTTTACAATTGAATTCGGTGTTAAGAGGGTTTAATTAATTAGGAAGATGATTTTGAGTATTAGAGCGTATGTATATATTTTTTTGAAGTGGGATTTTGTTTTTGATAATTGTGGTGTCCGAGCTAGCTTCTGCGCAACTTGACTAATTGCATGGATACCTTTGTCAAGTTGAAAGGCTAGAAGCTTAAGATAGTCATGATTTTTAAGTGCTGAGACGTATTTTACAAGGACTAACTTTTCCCTTATGCCTTTGTCAAGTTAAAACTAACATTCAGTGTAAGTCCTGTGCTGGATTCGTCCAACAAATAATGGTTACCATTAAGTTGAGGAACATAAAGGGAAAAAATGAAGAAGATTAGAATGGAGGAGGGAAAGCCCATTTGCTTCATGGTTTGCTTTTACTTCCAACTTATTATGCAGATAAGGGTAACAAACATGGGCTTCGGGTGACTAATGTCATTATTAATGATATTAGTGTCCAACAATGGCAGATTGTATTGTTTAATATAACTATTATTAATAGCACAAAGTTGAGATCTTTTGACTTCCAGCAATTGGATAGTTGAATGCCATATATTCCAATGTTTAACCTACATGCATATTGATATAGGAATATGAAAGTCGAAGCACCGATGAATTTGACAGTTGAATACAAATAATATCCGAAAATGCTAGATAGTCCAATAATATCCGGCTATGCCAAAGATCCCATTTAGTTTTTTTTTTTTTAAAAAAAATGAAGTAAGAATATTATTAACAAAAGAGCATTAACTAGCCCGTATACAAAATGTAAAAAATCTGTCAAAAATACATGATTTTCTACGAAAGCCACCCAATCATCTATACAAAAAGTTACTTTATGATGCACCAAAAGAAATAAGGTAAACGAGGCTATTTCTCAAGTGTACGACATGTTTCTCTTTTCCATCAAAAGCTCTCCTATTCCTCTCTCTCCATATGGTCCTCATCAATGCTAAAGGTGCAACTTCACATGTCTTGCATCTCCTCCCATGTCTAGTGTCTTCTACAAGCCAGCTAAACACTGTTTCTTTCACAGTTCTCGGCATTGCCCACTCAAAACCAAACCATCTCATCAGCTCCCCACATAACTAAGATGCTACTTGGCAATGTGAGAGCAGGTGATATATGTCTTCCCCTGTTTCTTTGTACATGAAGCACCAACTAGCACAAGTAAGCTTTCTCTTCCTCAAGTTCTCCGCTGTCAAGATCACCCCCCTCGTGGCTAGCCAAGTGAAAGAAGCACACCTTTCTCGTTGCTCTAGGGATCCATATTGAGGTATGTGGGTACACAATCTCCTCTCTCACAAAACGGAAAAGACTCCATTCCCCGTTCCCATTTCCAAACATCCTGAGAACCCATAGTAATTTTTTGATGGTGGAGCAAACCAACCAAGTTTTTTATTAGCCTTGTAAGTTTCTGCTGAACCTCAAATCCCAAAAGATACCATATAACATATAATAAGAGTATCACCTAAGATTTCGAGAAACTAACAAGTTAACGTGAGAAAACTTGAATCTATATAGCGCGACATTTACTTTTGGTTGGTTTTCCTTTTCTCGTGGTGATGACACCGTTAGTTGTGGTGGATCACATGTGACCATTTATTAGAATTGATTTCAAGGTTGGAGCTCTCTCTACTTTGACATCTGTATTTCTCATTTTCTTGTGCGACAGTTGATGTGGACACACCTTTAACTCTTGCTTATCAGAACTGCTTTATTAATGATAACATGCATTGCTAGTACACCCACCCACTCTCTCTCTCTTTCTCTCTTTCTCTCTTTATAGCTTTTGACATCTGTATTTCTTGTGCCACAGTTGATGAGGACACACTCTTAACTCTTGCTCATCAGAACTACAAAGCTGGAAACTATAAACAGGCTCTAGAGCATAGCAAGGCAGTTTATGAGAGAAATCCCCAGCGCACTGATAATCTTCTTCTTTTGGGGGCTATATATTATCAGGTATGCTTTATGGCAGTGTTTTATACTCACAGTGCCTACTGCCTCCTATATCTTGCATGTACTTATCCCCATAGATCTATGTAAGTAATTTTATTTTTCCTTGTTTTAGTTGCATGATTTTGATACATGCATTGCAAAAAATGAAGAAGCCCTCCGCGTTAACCCACAGTTTGCTGAGTGCTATGGAAATATGGCAAATGCTTGGAAGGTATGGTTGTAGTAGTTCTTCTAGTTGCTAACTTTTGCTTTTTGTGATTGAACATCGATATGATTTGTTTGCCTTCTATTATTTGCAGGAAAAGGACAATATCGATGTTGCAATACGCTATTATTTGATTGCAATAGAGGTTTGTATGCATCTTCATTTGCCTTATTGGAATGTTATAATTTTCATTATCCCACTTAGGTCGATGGTTAATAAGCATGACTAATGCTCTTGGAATAATGAGCGTTAATTTCTTTTTTTTTTTTTAGTGTGTACCTCTTTATGGCTTTTGTTAACTTGGAAACTATTGCTATTTAAGTTTTCCCATCTCTTGATTTTCTTTGGTGCGAACCACATGGAAGCAAATTTAAGGACTCTTCAAGTTCTGTTTTTTATTGCTGGGTTGTTGAGTTAAGAATTTTTTGTCTCAGTAGAAATCACCATACCTTTGATGGTACTATTCGTTTTGGGCCCACACATTCCATCTAAGCATCATCTATGGCCTACGCTACATTCATTTTCTGAACGAGAGTTCTTGACTGGTAATACTCTGCCCCATACAACATAGTAGGTCTAACAACCTCTGTGTGAATCCATACCGCCCACAACTTATCCTTCTTCCTACATAAGTTCCTAAATAAGTTCCACAGAGTCACAGACTGCTGGACTATATTAGAGTGAAATGTCCAGTACATTCAGGCCTCCTGCAGATTTTGGGCAGCATATCTTATCCCAAGCCAGTATAGCTTTGTGTGATAACTCCATGCTCCCAGTCCATAGAAATTTCCTGCATATTGTAAATAAAGTTGTTATTAGCCAAATACTTGGTTAATATACTTGCATATTATATAGAAATATTTTCCGTGTATTTGCCCGGACTATTTTTGGATAAAGAATAAAAGGAAAATAAAGAAGAATTGTTGCCTGAAATATGCTAATGATCCTCTTTGGTTAATTCATCTAATCCAAGGATTGCTCTAGTGTCCTGAAGTTCTTTGTAACGTTTTAAAGTTTGCTCAACTCGTTTGGTGGTTTTTAATGTTCCTCACCAACGATCCGAGGGTTGAAACATGGTTGATGTTGAATCTAAAGGATCATATCGTACTCTCTCGACCAGGTCATCATAAGAAAATATTGACAATCGTTCCAAAGTGAGAGGAGGGAAGGCGCGTTACACATAACAACTAGCTGAAAACTCTATAATTTCTGCTCGTTAATACACAGTCCAATAATAATATCTTGTGTTGGTTCGGAAATGGGTCTAGGTATGCGGCCTTGGATTTTTGTTGCATAGGCTATGTTGCATAAGTTGCGCATCTCAACCCTCAGGCATGAAACATTTAGAAAAGGTGGTGCTAACAGAAGTTAGGGGTTTGAGACAACTATGTTTAGATTGTTGTGGTCTTGTTGGCCGGGGTCCTGGACGCTTCATCTCTTTGTGCTAAAGCGCCACTATGGGAAACAATTAACAAGTCTTGTATCTAATGCAAAACTACTACGAGTCACTTGTTCGTTAAGTTATATTTTCTGGAGTTTTGGCTTTTGACACTAAAAGTGACCATTCTTTTTGGCTATGCTTAACAATTTATTCAAAGAGGAATTTTCTGTCTGATAACAGGCTAATTCTTGGTGATTTAAAATAACTCTTACGTTTTCAAATAGAGCTCACAAGGATATGTAAGGGGCATCTGGTTATCGAAAAAAGAATATATAATGCGCAATTTGGATAGGAAAAGAGTATATACAGGTCAATTTGGGTCCTAGAAATTCACTGTTCTCCTTTCTTATTTCAAAAACCGAAAGAAGATCTTTCATTTTCCTACGTGATGGAAGCCTCTCTTTCGCAGAAATTATGGCAACAGGTTCCTCAACTATATATTTGCAAGTTTGGCTTTTTGTTTGGAAGCTTGATATAGCAGCAAAGGTGTTTGCTATAATTCTGCTATAATATAACTATGGTTCATATTGTTGAACGACATAATTTACGGTAATATTTTGGTTGCAGCTGCGTCCCAATTTTGCTGATGCCTGGTCAAATTTAGCTGGTGCATATATGAGGAAAGGAAGGCTGAGTGATGCAGCCCAATGTTGCCATCAGGCTCTAGCTTTAAATCCTCGTCTGGTATTCAAGATTACCTATTTATTTGGCTTCTTTTTAACAGTTCAGTTGATTTGCTTCTTGCTATGTTTCTTTCTTGACTCCCTTGTATTCTTTCTAGGTTGACGCACATAGCAATCTTGGAAATCTGATGAAAGCACAAAGTTTGGTGCAAGAGGTAAAACACTGGTTCTTCATAACTTAGACTCCCTCCGTTTCAAAAAGAATGACCTCCTTTCCTTTTTCGTCCGTTTAAAAAAGAATGACCACTTTCCTTTTTTGGTAACATTTTAATTTCAGCTTTCCATGTGGCATGTTCAAAGCCACTAGATTGAAGGGCAATTTAGTACATTTGACATAACTTTAATTTAGGACCACAAGATTCAAAAGTCTTCTTTATTTTCTAAAACTCCGTGCCAAGTCAAACTAGGTCACTCTTTTTGAAACGGAGGGAGTATTTTGTTTTGTTCTGTCATCGATGGTGGGCCCTATATGTATTTAACGAGTGGCTGTAGGATGGTTGTGGACTTGAACTTTGTACAACGTCTACACATATGTGTTGAGTGAGATATACTCTGCATTCTCCAATTTTATTATTCTTTGACAGGTCTTTCAGTCTTGAAGTGCAGTTCCTATGCTTTTCTGTTGGCTATAGATGCTTTGCTGGCTCTTGTTATGCTGGTTGATTTCTGTTGTCTTGATTATTAGTTTTCCGTTAGGCATACAATTGTTATGTGGAGGCACTGCGCATACAACCTACATTTGCTGTTGCATGGTCCAATCTTGCTGGCCTCTTCATGGATGCTGGCGATCTTAACAGGGCATTGCAGTACTACAAGGTATGGAGGAGTACCTTATATCGTAGTGTATATCACTTTATTATATCAGAGATTTGGATTTGATTTTATTTTGCCTCCGCTCTTTGTTTATGGGCTATTAAGTTGACTCACTATTTTGTGGTTTGAACTTCTCACATCCAGGAAGCTGTCAAGCTAAAACCAAATTTTTCAGATGCATATTTGAACCTGGGAAATGTGTATAAGGTAAGCGCTTCTGCATTGTGCTAATATGGTCTGTTGTGCAAAATGCCTGGACAAGAATGTGAGAAATATGTGTATCTGCTTTGTATTTCCAGGCTCTGGGGATGCCACAGGAGGCCATTATGTGTTACCAGCGTGCTCTCCTTGTGCGACCAGACTATGCTATGGCTTTTGGTAAGTGCACCTTTCTCGGTCTTAGCTTCATAGTCATTGCTATGAGGTTGCTTTTTACTGGGTGATTTTCATTTATACAGTACTCATCTATAGTTCTATACTTATAGATGCTTTTCTTTTAGTAAGTGTATTTATTGATGTCTTTGCACACAATTATCACATCATATTTCTTCCCTTCCTTTTTTTCTTGGGGACATCTTCCTCTTTTTCTTGGGGATTAATCATACTGCTTGTATTTTTAGCATGGCAGTCATTTTGGCAATAGGCTAAAACCTCAAGTTCCCATTTTCCCATGAATTTAGTGTATGCTGTGGAAGATGAAGTAGCATGGAAAACATGGCTTGATGTTAACTAGACATTAGTTCCCCCCCCCGCATCAATTAAAGGGGAGGGTAGGGAAGGGAGAGCCTCACAAATTTTCAGTCTGTTGAAAGTTTTATTTCAGTGGTGGTGTTGCAGCTCATGGTGCATATAAGCCTATTACTGAATTCCTCTTTATCTTTGGGGGAAAGAATCCATTGGGCAGTAGTGTTCAATGATGATGATTAATCATTGTACAGATCGTAAATATGTAACATATGTGCAGGCAACTTAGCTACTGTGTACTATGAACAAGGTAACCTGGAGATGGCCATGCTTAATTACAGGAGAGCTATAACCTGTGATGCTGGATTCTTGGAGGCATATAACAATCTGGTGGGCCTTTATTATTTCATCTTCTACTGTGTAGCTGTCCAGTACAAAATTAATTTCTTCAGGTGTTAATTATCTACTCTACCCACTCTATTGCTTTTAGGGTAATGCTCTGAAAGATGCTGGTAAGGTTGAAGAAGCAATTCATTACTATCGTGTAAGCTATATTCACTTTTTGTGTGGATACATGCTTTCTTTTTTCTCTATCGTGCTATTTTCTTAATCTATTCGTTTGGTGCTTACAGCAATGCCTCTCACTTCAGCCTAACCATCCTCAAGCGCTGACTAATCTTGGAAACATTTATATGGAGTGGTAGGGTTTACTTGATTGAATTAATTATTTTCTTTTGCTGTTACCCCCTTTTGGGAGGACTGGAGATGCTCAGATCAAGTAATCTTCAGAGTTGTTATTCCTGATTCTCTAGGAACATGATGAGTTCTGCTGCACAGTGTTACAAGACAACTTTAGCTGTGACAACTGGGCTTTCAGCTCCTTTTAACAATTTAGCCATAATATACAAGCAGCAGGTACATGTTTATATGTAATTTTGAAGAAACAATAATTTTCATGTCAGTGAAAGAAAAGCTGTTTGGACGGTTGTATGTGGCTGCAAAGATAGCTAGAAGTGATTGTTCTCTCTTGACAAATTAGTGCGCTCCCTTTGCAGGGTCTTGACCAGACAAGTGATTATTTTTCTTTTGGTTAACTTACAGGGTAACTATGCAGATGCCATATCTTGCTACAATGAGGTACTCAGGATTGATCCCATGGCAGCTGATGGACTAGTCAATAGAGGTAACACATACAAGGAGATTGGTAGAGTTAACGAAGCTATTCAGGACTATATGCGAGCTATTACCATAAGACCAAATATGGCAGAGGCTCATGCAAATTTGGCTTCATCTTATAAGGACAGGTTCATTGTCTAGTTTGCAAGCTTCAAATAGTTAATGGTCCTTTCTCGTGCGTTTTGTTTATGTCCATTTTACTCGTTTGAAATGCTATCATTCAATCTTCTGCAGTGGCAATGTGGAGGCAGCGATAAAAAGTTATAGACAAGCTTTGATGCTACGTCCCGACTTCCCAGAAGCAACTTGTAATCTTCTTCACACCTTGCAGGTATCTTCACTCATCAGTTGCCAATGTTTTCTTGGGTGGGGTTATCAAAGAGTTCATGAATATTTGCTGCCTTTTTTAATGTCAGCGTGATCTACCTGACCTGCAAATATTAAGCTCATAAGTTAATATTATCTGTTAACGGACTATATGCTTAAGATATGTTTCAACAACTAAACTACTTTATTTAAATGACAGTTTCGCGCTGTGCTCTTTTCTCCTTTGTTTTTAATAAATTTTATGTTAAGACTTAGATTTATCTTGTGTTTGTTTCTACCTCCGATGCCAATTTACCAGTTGGAAGGAAATACTTAAGTTTAGTATTTAGTGTTTGTAAGGAACTTAGGTAATTTCCATGTGCATCTCGTGCATGAGGAACACTAATTAGCTTCATAAGACATTACTTTTTTCTTGAGCTGGTATTCTTAGGTAGGGATGGACACTAGAGTGATATGTTGCTTTACAAGTGATTCTGGACTGAGGCTTAATTTGTACCTGCTGATTGGATGAATGTTTGCTGGAATTCTATTTTTCTAACACACATTTATATTTGATTTTATACTTCCTAGTGTGTCTGTGATTGGGATGATCGAGAGAAGATGTTTATTGAAGTTGAGGGGATCCTGAGAAGACAGATTAAGGTATCTCAGCTTCTCATTCAACCATGACATGTCGGTATTGGAAGCTATATGTTGATCACTGTGATACTGATTCATATTTTCCTTAATTGTTTTCTCTACCACAACTCTGTCGTAGATGTCAGTTATCCCAAGTGTACAGCCTTTTCATGCAATTGCTTACCCTCTCGATCCACTGCTAGCTCTAGAAATCAGGTGAGGGATTTTCTTTTGGATCGATGGAAAAGAATGATGTGACTTCCTAACTAACCTTTCCTTTGATTATACAGTTGTAAGTATGCCCAGCACTGCTCTGTAATTGCAGCTCGTTTCTCACTTCCTCCTTTCAGTCATCCTCCTCCATTGCCAATAAAGGGTGGTAGCAGGAGTGGTCGGCTTAGGGTTGGGTAAGTCTCCGATCAGCTGTCTACTTGCTTACATCTTTCCTCGGACACTACAGTTACTCACAAATGTTACTAGGATAATGAGAATTTTTAAATGTGCCTAGATATGTGAGTAGTGATTTTGGCAACCACCCACTATCACATCTGATGGGTTCAGTGTTTGGCATGCACGATACAGAAAATGTTGAGGTATGAATACCATATCATTTTTAAGATGCATTGGTGCTGTTATGATTCCCCCCCTCATCTCCTCCCTCCGCAGTTCCTATTAAACCTACAAGGACTCCTATTACCAGGTGTTCTGCTATGCTTTGAGTCCAAATGATGGCACTGAGTGGAGGCTCCGCATTCAGTCAGAAGCAGAGCATTTTGTTGATGTATCATCCTTGACATCTGATGTGATAGCTAGGATGATTAATGAGGATCAAATACAGATCCTAATCAATCTTAACGGTTATACTAAGGTAAGATATCGGTTCCTAACCTTGTTAATGAGATCATATTCTTGTTTGTAGCTGAATTCATTTGCTTGTGAATGCAATCCATTAAAAAATAAAAGAGAACCAGAAAAAAACGGAGCCATCATTGTTGGGGATTTTCCTCGGAATTATGGAGATCAGGTTAAAACTTGGATAAGCATGACCTTGGGCTATGAGTATTTCGAAAATGTCATCTCACATTTTTTCATTACCCAACTGCAGGGTTCTGGATGGTCTCATGAGCTTTACTACAATTTTGTTGTCATATGACCGCGTATTTATTCTGCAAAGTTTTGCATCGGTAAGCTACTGCTCATCTTTAACCTGCTAATTATGTTTTGTAGGGGGCCCGAAATGAGATCTTTGCAATGCAGCCTGCTCCTATCCAGGTTTCGTATATGGGGTTTCCTGGAACCACTGGAGCTAACTATATACATTATTTGGTTACAGATGAGGTATTTTACTTATTTTCCGTTTTCTTATGATCTTGACATACTTTCTTTTAATACACGGCAGTTTGTTTCACCTACACAGTACTCACATATTTAAACTTCACATTATTTGCTCTTCTTTCTTGCCCTTGATATTGCTTCTCCTGTATACTTGGTAGTTTGTGTCACCTACGCGGTACTCACATATTTACTCAGAGAAGCTTGTCCATCTCCCTCATTGTTATTTTGTCAATGATTATAAGCAAGTGAGTTCTCGGGCTCAAGCTTCTGAGATTCTTATTTTGAATTTTTTGTAATTGTTCTCCTTCCCAAATGTTGATGGGTTTCATGCCACTGTCTAGAAAAACCGTGACGCGTTAGATCCAAGCTGCCAACCCAGGCGCTCAGATTATGGGCTGCCAGAGGACAAATTCATTTTTGCTTGTTTTAATCAGCTATACAAGATGGATCCTGAGATATTTAAGACATGGTAGGTTCGGATGGCTTTTATATTGGTATATATACTGTTGGTTAAGACAAGTTGCATTATACTCTTTAGTTTGATATTGCAGGTGCAATATTCTTAAGCGTGTACCAAATAGTGCTCTTTGGCTGCTCAAATTTCCAGCTGCAGGGGAAATGAGGGTTCGCGCACGTATGTTCTCTTCACATTACTTCTGTTACTTTAAGCTTGTGTGATGAGGCTTTTGAAATATTATTCTATGGAATCTGTTACCGGAGATATCCTTAATGTGATTTATTCTTTTCCAGATGCTGCTACACAAGGTGTGCAGCCGGATCAAATTATTTTCACAGATGTTGCGATGAAACAAGAGCACATCAGACGCAGTTCCTTGGCAGATCTTTGCCTTGACACGTTAGAATATTACAACTTTTCTTGCATCTTCCTTTTGCAATATCCTGTGTTGATTCAACTCATGCTGATGAATTTGGTTTCTTTTTCTCACAGACCACTGTGCAATGCACATACCACTGGAACAGATGTACTTTGGGCTGGTCTTCCGATGGTCACCCTTCCCCTTGAGAAAATGGCAACTAGAGTGGCTGGTTCGTTGTGTTTGGCCACAGGGGTTGGTGAGGAGATGGTTGTTAGCAGGTAGGTGTTTTCGACTTTGCAGGTTCCTATGATGGCTTGGACCTGACAAACATGTTCCTTTCTTAAGTTGATATTTCCATTGAATTGCACTTTAGAAGCTTTATTCAAGATACACGCGAACTTTTATCTTGTATGGCCGGCGGTGTGCTATTTTGGTATATATCTAGGAAAAATGTTTGGTACAAACTCAAACTGACCGTAAGACTGAACAATCTAGTATAATTTTACTCTGCTTGCGAAAATTGCATTGTGAAAAGGGCATCCTACCTAATTTAAACCATATAAAGCTATAGTCTCAGACAGGGATGACGTGTGTAGAAACAAAGAAAAGGAGAGCATACTTTTCTTATCCGTGTATTTCTACCTTTTCGGGCTTTGTTCATTTTGATTTGCTTTATGTTTTACAGTATGAAGGAGTATGAAGAGAAGGCAGTGTCACTGGCACTAAATCGTCCCAAGCTCCAAGATCTCACCAATAGACTCAAGGCTGTGCGCCTGAGTTGCCCTCTGTTTGACACACAGCGCTGGGTGAGTGATCCAATGCTTATGACGTCAAGTACCTTAAGATTTGCTGAACCCCCGTTACAAATGTGTTGCTTTGAGTGCTATTCTTTTAGTTAACAATGCTTATTCTTTTCTATGTATCATTAGGTACGGAATCTGGAGCGGTCTTATTTTAAGATGTGGAATCTCTATTGCTCTGGCCAACATCCTCAACCGTTTAAAGTGACCGAGAACGACATGGAATTTCCTTATGACCGGTAGATGTAAAAACAGTAATATAAACGGGATTGTAGATAATACTAGAATGTGGAGCTATTTATTCTAAAGGTTGACTCGGTGTCTCACTGTTAGTAATGGTATTTAACGGTGTGTTTCTATCTTATCTTGTACTGCTTCTTTTAACTCCACCCCAGGAGCTCTCCGCTTTCCTCCCTTGGTGACTCGAATCATAACCTCAAGGTTGGAGGCGGAGGTTGCTTACACTTGAATATGCCTCTCTTGTCCTATCTTATCTTTTGATGTTGAGTTATTAGTCGCAAGTAGAATATCCATTCTAGCCGTCTGAAAAACTCCAGTTTGCCCTTCTTCCAAGGTAAAACCACAGTTACCTGACTGCAAGTATGCCCTTTACCTACAAAGACCCAACAGTGAAGCAACTGCACAGTGGTTCGAAAAGAACGATCAGCTATATCCACTTGGGGTGTTTAGTTTGCATTCCTGTGGCGGAGGCGAATGATTCATCTTGATTGTATTTGTTTATCTATAAGCATTTATTGATGTTTACAATTTGACTTTGTGCAGGCCTTAACTGAAGAATGACCCTAGTAAAATCATTGAACAATGGTTAGTTTGTTAATGGAAATATGGTACAAAGGTTTTCGTATATATGAACTATATTACAAAGATCCACATTTTCTCGAGAATATGAGACTGCACAGCTGGAACCGTGACCTACTGGTCACGTGACTACAAGTTTACCTAGTTTGAGTAAGAAATAGTCTTCAACAAAAGTCTTAATGCATTTTTGTGAAGGTCTGAGGATTTGAGCATATGTGCTGCACACTTGCTCGATTAATCCGAAGTCGTGTTGCCCATTATATGTGAAACGATTTCTACTAGTAGTTTCTTCATTCCCTATACTCGAATACGAAGCCTCTGGTTAAAGATGTGGTAGGGTTTTTAATACCACTTGGTGATAAATTGATTAAATCCCACATATAAAGGGAGAGTTTCACCATTTTCATCCTTTGGTACCACCAATATGGCCACAAGGATACACCATGCAAAAGAACTTCAAAACTATTTTAGTAGAATCATGCAAATTAAGAGTGTAGATCTTATAAATAAAATCTTAGTATAAACAATGATCTTATGATTATAACACATCATGATGTTGTTTATTAAATCATGATTTTTTTAGGTTTAACTCTACTCTAGACGCTTCGCGTCCCTAGTTAACTCCCTCCTTAGGCCTGGGCGTGGTGATATCTTGGGCGATGACAACATTTTGTTATCAACCTTTGGTAAAACAATCATAACTTTTTCGTAAGTCACCTAATCTTGTGCATAATCATTTGAAACTTTAGTCCATCTCTTCTTTTGGACCAAATCTATGAATTATTTTTGCTAGAGTTTCATTATTTTTAGCCCGATAAATATTTAACAACAAAATAATAGAGTTTTTATGGTGTATTTGTTTTATTTTTTCTTAGATTCGATGAAAAATTATTTCAATTATAAATTTCTTCTTTTTCTGAGCTAAATATGTAAAGAGTTTGGTTGAAACCCCAATAGTTTTGGGTTAATAATGAAAGTATTAGCCAAATTTAATTTGTTTAACAATTTCAGCATGTAATTTATTGATCACTTCTTTAAATATCGATATCGTTATACTAGGTCCACAGACATAATTGGTGTGTGTATATATCACATATGTTATATTCTTTTGGATAAATTATAAAAAATAATTCTTAGACAATGATAGGTACATATATTTGACACCTCGTAAATGGACGTCAATTGGATCGAACCCTTTGTTAGGCTATGAATCTCTCTTTGTAGCTTTTTGCCTTTTGACCACATGTTAAATCTCTGCTTGTGAATATCAAAGCATTTTGTGCCACATAATTGATTGTGTTCATGATTTTTCATGATTATATGCTTCTTCGATTGAAAGATCGACCTTCAAGAAATAATAAAATGATTCTATAGTTGTAACGATTGTATTGACGATTTTATCAAAAAATTGTTGCTCCCAATTGCACACACAAGTGTACGTGATCGCGCAAGTAATATAGTGACTCTTAAAAGAATTAGATTATCGAACCCAAAAAATTTGTCGATTAACTATTTTTACTAAATTATACTTGTCTAATTATTTATTTAAGAGTGCCAAAAGAAAAAGAATGCAAGAATAAAATAATAATAAAAACTTACCATGGTTGGAAAATTTCAGGGTTGCAGCATGCAATGAATCTCATGTATTATATTCTTGGCTTAAAACTAATTTCAGTTGTCAAGTTACTGGTTTATAGGGTTAATTGTATGAGTCGGGCTACACACCTCTCGTCGCCTACTCCAGTTAGCTATCTAACTACATCGTTGAACGGGGATAAATAGACTAACTGACGAGCATTTATATTTCATCCTATTTCGTAATCAAGCAAGTTGTTTGTCCGGGCGTCACTCCTGAACACTAATCACCTCAATTAAATGGGTCGATCGAGCTCTCTATATTTTCTGATCTATCTAATCCCTCATCTCTCGATTTTAAGATTAGACAATATATTTATCTCTAGATGGCCAGCCAAGAAATACTAAAATAAAAATATAGAAGTAACTTATAATGACAATTAAAAATTAATTTAAAAAGCTTAAATAATCAACAATCTATTCATAGCTACAACCTTAGAATTAGGACGTTTAGCCACTAATCTCTAAGAAAATAAGAAGAGAAAAGAAACTTAAAGAGTATTGACGATTTTTGGGAAATCAAAACCAAGCGGAATAAGAATTCCTCTACGCGTGAAACACTGTAGCCGCCGCCGCTTGCACTCTTGTCTTCCTTTGTTGCCACGTGGCAATATTTCCTTTTGCCGTTCGCAATATGCACCTTATATATTTATATATTATTATATTTAATTTAATCCATTAAGCTGTCTGCTTGATTTTCTTTTTTAATCTTTCATCAATTTTACATCAATTTTCTCTTATAAATAAAATACACTATTTAGCACAATTCATAAAATTTATGGTAAAAAAAAGCAAATAAAAATAATAAATAAGAGGTAAATAATAATTAGAATATATATTTTTGGCCTCACATCAACTTTTGTCTAAGGAACACAAATAAATATTAAATGTTTTTCATTTTGCTTTTAAAAAATGGATGTGATCTAATGATAAAGTTATCTGGTATCTATTATTGGTGGGAGGTGATAGGTACTATACGGAATTAGTTGAAGTGCGCGAAAGCTAGCTCAAATATCACAATCATAAAAGAACAATCATGGTATGAAACTCAATAAAGAGAAAAAAATATTAATTTATATGTTGTTATTTTATTTACTTAAATCTCGATGAATAAAATTATTCGATACGAATGCAGATGAAAAAATCAAATATTTAATGAAAGGATCAATATATATATATATATATATGGCCACTTTTGAATTTATGATCCAAGAATATTGTAAGTCAGCAGGTCCACTAAAATAATTACTATTTATTTTATAGCCACATTAAAACTCAAGAGGATATCCTGCAAATTCTTTATGGCCAAATAAAAAAACTTCCTGCAAACCGTTAATTCTTAGGTTTCGAAAGGTAGAAAAGAAAAATAGAATAAAAAAACTAGCTATATTCTTTCTTTCCTCATCTGTACATCTCACAAACTAATTATATAGTTGTTATTCTTTAGATATGCCTTGGATAAATCTGTTCTTGTGTAATAACTTATAAAATGTATTTAATTAGATTAGGTGAGCCTCGTGCAACTCGATTGAGAAGGTGAATCAGTTCTTTGCCTCAATTACAAAATATCACTTATTATACCCACTTATAATAAGTCATGCACCTTTTACAGATTATCAACGATAATTATAGCGTTGTGGTAAGTACTTCCATAACTAAATGTTATTTATAACGATAATAGATTGTCCCTTCCAAAAGAGTTATTTGTAACGACAATAGATTGTCGCTACCAAAAGTGATATATTGTAGCCACTAAACCCGCCATAAAACGTGAACAACTACGCTACAAAAAAGCAAGATAATTGATGTTGATCACCACTAAAATTTAGTTTTGGTGGCGATGAGAGTCGCAACTGAAGGGATTATACCTTTTGTTGCGACTCTTCTCGTCACAATTCCTTGTTTATTCAGTACAACCTTGGTCGCCACAAAATATTAATTGTTTTTGTAACAAAGATATGTCGCCACTAATACTCTTTTTCCCACCATATTACAATAACCAAAATTATTCTAATATATTCTCATTGTTGACCTAAATTTCTAACATTAATATACTTGTACATTTCTATAAATTGTTATCGTTATTAAAATAATACAATACTATACAACAAATATAAAAACTATTTCTAACGCTGAATAGTATAAATACTTTTGTGATATATTGTCCTTCTAGGTAGTTGTCTCACTTAATCAGAAAAGAGTTTACCGGTGTTAGTTAATTGTTATTGGATCCAATGTCGCTGTAGGCATTAACAACATTTACAAAGAGTGCTAATTACCTCTAAAAGAACAAATTTAACGGCAATTAAGCTATTACTATTAGTTAATTGCCGATAAAGATAATTTTTAGTGTAGTGTACACACCAGCTATTCGTATCAAACCCCACACACTAACCGCTCGCAAATTTTTCCACCCGCACTCACCACCCAAAATCCACCTACACATGAAATATTCACTACTAGTAAATAAGAAATTAACGACAGACAAAATTCTGTAAGTTAAATAACAAAAAAATCCCATACTTATTTCATTTAGCTACGAGATCAGAGACATTATAAGAAAATCAAATTTATTAAAACCTATTTAACTACAGATTAGCTAGGGATTACCGACAAATTCGATAGTTGATTTCATGTTTTCTTGTAGTGTGATTACTACCAATCACTTTCCATGTCCCCACACTTGTAGTAACCCTACCCCACTCTTACTGAAAATCCTGAGCTTGATCAAAGAAAGGAAATGTTGTTTTGTGTGGAGAGGCTATCAAATGCTCCTGATATTATTGATTCTTTCTAGACGCAATTTGAACACAAGAAACTTGTGAAATTGGACCAAAGAGCTAATATTCTTTATTTCCCCATATGTACATCTCAATTAAAAAAAGGTACCTTTTTTTCCATTAGGAATATCAATTAATATTATATAGAATTGTAGTTGTTCAACATAAAAATAAGAGAGACATAAATTTTACTAAGGAGTATCATAATGTAAAAAATGAAAAAGAGACACACATAAAGATATCGGGATGTATATATATATATAAAATTAATATCGTAACCTAGTTAAACAATGTAATTTTATGGTGAAGGGGTGTCTTGACACCCCTTACCATAAGGTGGCTAAGACACTGGTCTACAAAGAGTTTTTCTTTTTTTTGGAGAGGTCGTAGATGTGAGTTGAAGAAGAATCGGGAAAGGTGATTAGACTGATATGATATATTTTCAGTTTATTGAGGGTGTGACCTAAATAAAAAGATATAGAGGTCGAAAATTAATGTAGAAGAGTAGTAGCCTAGTAGGTGACTGATTGGGTGCTAGACTCCTCTTCTCATCTTCTCCTAATCTTGTAGTATTATTTAGTATTCGCATAATATCTTGTTCTTTAATTTGTATTATTATTACTTCTTGCTTAATTTGTTTTGTTTATCAGTGCTAATTTGTTGTCGCTATTTTCCTTTCATTCATGCTTTGATTTTTACTTTTTTTGAGTCGAGGGTCTATCGGAAAAAATCTCTCTACTCCACAAAGATAGAAGTATGGTATGTATATATTCTACCCTCCCAAATGCCCACTCGTGAGATTTCACCGATTTGTTATTATTGTTATAAATGTGGTAGAAAAACAAATTCTAATCTCACATCGAAGACGATTCAATAATTTCTTAGGTCAACGGTTTGTATCTCAAATATAACATACTTCAATTTTTATTTTTTTTAAAATTTTAAATAAAATTTCTAATTTCACCACTAAACAAATTTAAGAGCTGCCGGCCTCTCTAGAGCTGGCCTTCCTTGTAATTTTTAACCTTCATTATTATTAATTAAAAGTCCCAGTAAATAAAGGAAAAATTTCCATCACTTTTTCCAATTGGAATATAGAGATTCTTTTAAGGAATGTGTGGTGATAAAAATGTCATATAAGCATCCTATTTTCTTCTGTGACTAAAGCCTCAAATAACTACATTCATGTATACTTAAAATCACAAGTTAAGGGCATTTTTGACATATCTTTATTTTCTTTATCAAACTCCATATATATTTATTCATCAAAAATGATAGTCTGATGCATAAATCATCCACATTTACACTATAATTATGATTCGAGAAAGAATTCAATCCCCAAATATATAACGTAAATTAAAAAATATATCTTAATGCAAATATTAGTGTTATCTATTGAAGTACAATTTAACGTAAAAAGTATATCTCCATGTGGTTTATTATAACTGTTCGATAGACGTTATGATTATAGTGATCCTCCTATTTAAAAAACTTGAACGATTAATAAAGCAAATCAAGAAAAATAATAATAATAATATGGATTAGGAAAATATCTATGTACAATATAATTTATGTCAAAAATATTGGGCTCAGTTGATCCATCAAAATCTTTACTTGATTCTCCTCTTTACAGTTCAACAATTAGGATATATGGTTTCCCCTTAAAGAAAAACTTCAAAAAGATATAGATTCCTATGATGGTAAAGAAATCTTTGGCCATAGAAATCAAATATTTTTCATTTTGTTTGAAGATTTTCAAATCTAAATTTTTCACTTTATATGGTTGCCATTTCTTTGATCACTGAGGATCTATCGGAAATAATCTCTCTATCTCGCAAAGATAGGAGTAAGTTCTGCGTATATCTTACCCTCTCCAAATCTCAGTAGTAGAATTACACTAAGTATACATATTGTTGTTATTATTGTTTGAGTTGAAGATGAAGTTTTGTTTGACTATACTTTTTCCGAACGAGAGAAAGACATTTTATTTGGAATTATAAATATAGAGTTGGGAAACATGTTATAAATTCGGAATCCAACTTACAAGTGGAATTTGAAATTTTCACGACCAGTCAACCACTGATTCTCAAATAAAGTAAAAAATTATTCCAAAAACAAATATATACATTTTTTTTATGACCAAATGTGTCCTCAAAAGCATATGAAAGCTCTCTACTCATGATGGGTATAAATAACAAGAGCAAGCTAGCTTCTCTACTCATAAAATATCATCCATCTTACGTAATAAACAAAAAATTGAGCTTATTATAATTCAGAAAAAAATATGCCACGAGATCCTCTAATAGTTTCTGGAGTTGTTGGAGATGTTGTTGATCCATTCACAAGGTGTTTAGACTTTGGTGTGGTTTACAACAATAGGGTGGTCTACAATGGATGTGCCTTGAGGCCTTCACAAGTTGTCAATCAACCTAGGGTTGACATTGGTGGAGATGATCTTCGCACTTTTTACACTCTGGTAAACTCATAATTCTATTTTATATGATATATATATATATATATTTTTTTTCTTTCTATATAATATATTTTAATATCTCTAGCTGATTAGAATTGTTTAAGCAATACACGTAATTGTTGACCTTTTGTTAATTAACTATGGTAGAAGATCAAAAGCGCAATATGTGTAAAGGCTTCTAATTATGTAAATTTATGCAAGTTCTAATTTTTTAATTCACAAGCTAAGTACGTACTTGTTTTATAGTTTTATTTGAATTTGAGAACTCATAACATACTATTTATAATAATAGAAAATGTTATAACATGTATGTTTAATATTGCAAGCTTGAAGATATACTATATTTTAAAAGTATTATAGGTCTAATCAAACAATGTTTATATTTAATGGTGTCTAGGTTATTTCATTTTTTATTTTCCTAATTTTAGATTTCAAGATATTTGAAACGTTCTTCTCTTTTTGAAAGATTATGGTGGATCCCGATGCTCCAAACCCTAGCAATCCAAACCTGAGGGAATATTTGCACTGGTAAGTCGTTTAGTTTATAAATATTCATTTTGTTTCTTATATATAGTTCTTCTTCCAGAGGATGATGTTAATGAAACAACTATCATATACTTCTTATTTCTCTCAAATCAATCGTCGATAGAAAAGACAAAATGTGTATGAGCTTATATAAGAACTAAGGAAAGTGTTATTTCATAAAAATAATACTTTCTGATGCACAAATTAATTAAATTTCAAATAAGTACCAAATATCGGATGCAAACGTAAAAAAAACTAGGATCGATGACACATAATTTATATTTAAAAAAATATATTTTATCAATCCCCCCCACCCCACCCCTACCCCTCCAAACCTTTTTTTATATATATATATATATAACAATGTTTAATACATTATTTTTTTGATAGGCTGGTCACAGATATCCCAGCAACCACAGGGGCAACCTTTGGTAAGTGTTCTTACATTATTACCTAATGGCTCACAATTAGGTAGTGATAGAGCAAGAAATTTAAATATATATTATATTTACGCTTCGTTGTATCCATGTCACTACATTTTCAATGTAAGACGGTTAGTAATATACTAGATACATGACTTAGTGTCAGCACGAGACTCAATATATATTTTAAATTTATGTGGTGCTGCGTTCGCTCCATATTAATTAATTATTTTTCATTTTGCACGGTACTAAAGAAATTATAAGTAAGAAAATAACTTTACTAATTCAACACTTAAAAAACTGTATGAGAATTTTACAAACAAATGTGACACTTTCAAAAGGAATTAATAACAAGTGTAATATAGGAAAATTTTAAATAATGTTTTGTTGATTTAGTAAGGCGATCAACTAATATGAGATAACTATTTTTAGAATAATAATCAATTAATATGGGACGGAGGGAGTATCATAGAACTTGAAAAGTTAGCCAAATTTTTATATGATTTTAAAAAGATTTTAAGTTGTTAGTACTTTTTATATAATTTTAAAAATTATATATATTACTCTCTTTGTTTCAATTTATGTGGCACATATAGAATTTCAAAAATTAATCATTTTTTATACCTTTTAAATATACTAAATTATTAAATATTGTAATTTAGAATCTTTTTAACGTAATTTTCATATCATATATGTTACTTCTCATGTCCCAATTTATGTAGCACTGATAGTTTTTTTGTTAGAGTCAAGTGATTTTTTATATTTTAAATTGTTAATTTTATGATTTATAAATTGATACCAATTGAATTTTGAGAGCCAATTTAAGTTGTTAATTATTGTGATATATTGTGTTATTTATATTTATACAATTTTTATATATATAACAAACTTAAAAGAAGACATAATTTTTCATTGATAAACAAATAAAGTAATTAACATTTTAAGAAATGATTTTGCCATAAAAAATAAAATGAAAGAAGTTATGAGGTAGAAATAAAGTTGCTATTCAAAATATGAAGTGGGACCTATATTATATTATATGCATTAATAGATAGAGGAAAAGTGGAGAAAAGAATGGCCCACATGCATGGAAATTAGGCAAATTTTGCGGTTGAGAAGCAAAATGCAGAAGGGCTATTACGTGTCACAATTACAAAATTGCTAAGTACAATATTATTTAAACATTAACATTAGAAAAGTATTAAAAATCGACAATATTACCCTTGGCTAGGGAAGCAAGCATGTCGATGAATAACTGGTTCCCTAGCCTCTTATATATAGTAGTAAAGTAATAATAAAATACAACTTGTATCATCATCAAAAACCATCCCAACTCCCAAACCCCTCCATTATCCTAGATTAATCCATAGCATTTCATCGGAATATATTTCAGTCTTTTCACCTTAGTGATAGTACTCCCATGCATTGTTAGTACTATAGGCCCAATTATGACTACTAAAAAAAAAGACTAGAAACATAAAACAAACAAAATAGTATGCATATAAGATAAATTACCCGTCTAATGTTTCTAAATTAGCCCAAACTTTATATTTCATGATTGAAATAAAGAAATTACTCGTATTAAATGTATTTGCTACTAAACTCAAACTCTCGTTATATACAGGCAATGAAGTTGTACAATACGAGAGCCCACGACCCTCGATGGGAATCCATCGTTATATTTTTGTGTTGTTCCAGCAATTGGGTCGCGAGGCCATCAATGCGCCGGACATAATTGATTCTCGTCAAAATTTCAACACAAGAGACTTTGCAAGGTTTCACAATCTAGGTTTGCCTGTTGCTGCTGTTTACTTCAATTGCAATAGGGAAGGTGGTACCGGTGGTCGTCGCCTATAAATCACCCCCCGCCTTGGGATGCAGTCCGTTCTCGAACTCTGTGTCAATGTCAGATGTTTTGTGTATTGAATTTTCCTTTTCTAATATTATTATTACTATATATAGATAGTATATATGAGTTGATTTTGTCTGATAGTCATTCAACTAATTGTTTATTAACTCAGAAAATCATCTTTCTTTTGTTGAAGAAAATTGAAATTATGAGATAGTAACTCTTATAGTTGAGTGATCATCTGAAAAAATCAACCGTAATATATATATACCCAAAAAATAAAGTCTTGTTTGTTAGTATATATATCTATATATATGTGTTTTATATTTTATTACTGAATTTTAATTTGTATGTATACGAGTCTACATGTAAAAGTGTAGATATATTTATTATATCTATTTGATAAAGTTTGGGTTTCTTATTACAGAATTATTATAATTCAATTTTTTGCGTTGTATATTAGGCATCTATTTAATTTTCTCCTTTGTCAATTTAAAGGCTTAAATTAATGTTTTTAGGAGGTTTTTATGAGACTTTAGAGGTTATGTATCTCAAAAGGATAAATTACCTATATACACATCTTTATTTTCCATAATTTTCATTATTTCCTATCAATTTAAAATATTTCTAAAATCCCTTATTTTTTTCCAATTCTAAAATCAGCAAGATACATAAGTATCCCAGCCTTAACACACGATTTCCTTCCTTTTTTCACTCCTTTAATATCTCCCTAATTTCACTCCACAATCTTATCAATTACATTTTTCATATCAATTTGATTTCCAAAGATTCTCTCTCCATTCAATCAAATTCAAACTACTCAATATGTATAGTGCGTCTCTTCCATAGTCGCCTTCTTCAATTTTATTTTATTTTCTTCTTTATTTCCCGATATAGTGTGTCTCCTCCATAGTCTTTGTCACGTCCCGAGCCTACACCCTGGACGTGGCCGGCACTCGGAGACCATCGCTGGCCCCAAGCGGACCCTTGGTTTGGCTTACTTAAACTCAGCGGAAGACTTAACTCAACAGAATAAACTCAATGCAATAGTTTAAATGATAACATCTTAGCCAAAACGACAACTTATGTCTCAAAACAAAGTATCTGCAAATACATAGATGAGAGACTCAATACTAACTGGTTGACTGTCTATGAAGCCTCTATAATACTGAGATGGATGTTGGGACAGATCCCACAACATCCTAATAAAGCAAAACTAGGAAAGCGAAATAACAGAGTCCTTCGGAATGCAAGGAGGCTCACCACTGACTTTGGAGTGCTCAACTGGATCAACGGCGTGCTGGATGCTGATCTTGGTTACCTGCGTCTGCATCATAATAAGATGCAGGCCAACTGACATCAGTACATTGAATGTACGAGTATGCGAGTTGGAAAGCTAAACAACAACTTAAGCTTGAAAGGAGTACAAAGGAACACTTACATTGGCTCTGTTTAACTCGTGAACAACTGAACTCAATATAAAGCAATAAGACACATGCAATATATATAGAACTTGTAAAACAGTGCAAACAACTTAGTTCGTTAAATATAAAGCAATAACAAACTCAACTTTACTTAAATATAAAAGTAATATAACTTTTGTGGGATATTCTCTAACCGACAACCACCACTATGAGCCTAAGTGGTGATACAATATCTTGCCTACGCTGCCAGAACTGTCCTATACTTTGCCGTCATATAGAACGCTTAACTTAGTGGATCCACTAGTCTATGCTAAAAGCATCTTAAAGAGTCATCTAAAAAGTATGATCCTTTACTACCCATGATGGCTACATGGTTTATGGAGACTTGAGTTAATATGAACTCGCATCCCCATATCGGTGCTTAATACTACTCCCAAAATATACTTCGCTCATATGTTTGTGAAAACAAAACTCTTTCTTTGAATTGAGATAATTACTCAAAATTTAACTTAAAAGCCCTTTTTGGAATCGATGTTCCCTTTCTTGCTTAAATGTGAAACATTTATAAACTCTTTGGGAATACTTAGTTCCCTAATAGTTTTTTGAGAAATGGACTCAACTCTTTACTCTTTGCTTAACTTGAAACTTGAGCCTTAAAACGAAGTTAAAACGTTTGTTAAAGACTTTTGAAAACTTTAAGAAACTTGGCTTTGACTTACTTCTTAACTTCTAAACTTTGACTCTTAACTTCTTTGACTTTGATCTTATCTTTCCTTGAATTGGATTATGGATTCAAGGTTCATGATCTCATGTTTATGGATGATTTCATGATGTTTAGATGTACCTTAGAGTGTTGGAAACAACTAGAAAACATAGGTACATCGCTTAGGAACAAGTACGAAAAGGTGGGGAACGAATGGGGAGAATTGGCGTCCCTGGCGCTCTGAGAGGCGCGGGGCGCCAACCCTCAAACTTCAGAGAAGTCTGGCTGGTGCTCTGGTTGGCGCGACACGCCAAAGGCCAAACTTCAGAGAAGTTTTTGTGGCACTCTGGTAGGCACGGCGTCCCAGCCCTTTTGCCGAGTGACTTTCGACTTTTCTCTTCCGTTCTTCCTCTCTAAACCTCCCTAACTTCCATAGTTCCTTCCCCAAACACTTAGGATCAATTGTACCCTCAATATACAACCAATCTAACTTGAAAAACAACTCAGAAACATGAATCAACTCACCCCCAAGCATCAATAACTCAATCAACAAGAATTCTACAATTTGTTCTTCAAGAACCTTACTTCTTCAACATGTAAACAAGTCAAAACAATTGGATTGAAACAAGTTGGTGTGTGGGTGAACTAACCCAAAACAAATAGATCTCACATACCTTAATAGGGATCACCCCCTACGAATTCCACTCGCAAGCTTGGATGATTTGACGAATTCTTGCCTTTTTCTCCCGTTCTTTCTTCTTTTCTCTCTTCTCCAAGCCCTAAGCGTATTTCTCAATTATCCAAACTGACTAAGTCATGTTTTTTTACCCCAATAAATCCCTAAAATCAAATTAGGAAATTAATTAGAGAAAAGACTACTTTGCCCTTCCCTAAATCCGGATTGGGACTTCCCTCAATCCAACTGCCCAACTTCCGAAAGGCATATCTCACTCATACGATGTCGAAATCGTGCAATCTTGGCGGCGTTGGAAAAATCTCTCCAAGGGATTTCCAACCATATCAAGATCTGCTACTAAATACTCCTGAGATAGGATTTCCAGATTTCCTTATTCTTTCCAAAAATCAATATTTTCATAGTTTAAACTCTTTATAGTCGTTTCTAGGTGCGAGATGTTACAGTCTTCTTCTTTAATTTTCATATTTTTCTTCTTTATTTCCTGATACATATGGACCAGAATCCTTATTTTAGTATTGGTATTACTCAACTAGTCAAAGAATGATGCATCTTTGACTTCTAAATAGACTGTAGAAGAAACGCTCAAAAAGATGGAAAAAGCCGATCTACTATTGACTTTGGTAAGGACTTTGGATCGAGATTCATGGGTGAGGTCTATGTTAATAGTAAAAAAAAAAGATACAAGAGTGATTGTTGAGAAGGATAATGAGAAGAAGGATGTACTTTCGTATTCTAAAGTAAATGTAGAAAAAAATGGATGTACATTTGTCTTCTAAAGTGAATGTTGAGAAGGAGAAGTCGAAACAGATCAGATTGTTGATTTTTTTTTCCGATTTTTCTTGTTCATCTTTTTTTGGGATATATGGGTTTAGATTTTTAATGTATCCAATTGTTTTTGTTTCTTAAATTAATGTATAATGCCTTCGTTTCAACATTATGATACATTACAATTT
>JAJOOO010015000.1:0-20273 GCA_029582685.1 Solanum piurae | reverse complement strand
TGGTTCGCTGACACCAAAGTTTTGGGTATCAATACGTTGGTGATTGAGATCATTCTATCCTGGGAGGACATATTCCAAATCAAACCTCGGATACTAGAGGGGAATAATTTCCTTAAGGGGATACTGTGCATTCAGTGGGCTTGATCTTTTTTTCCGAATTCTGGTTTTTCCATATTGTGGTACATTTGTTTCAGATTTTAGTTTGTTAATTAATTTTTGTTCATCTATTCTTACTGGTCTATTAAACTTTGGTTACTTCGTGTTTCTGCAAAGTTTATTCAAATCAGTAATTCTGTTTCTAAACACAGATTGGTAACAGCCCACACTAACTTTTCTAAACCAAACATGATGATTTAAGAATCCAGGTTGTGTACAAATAAAGCTGGTAATCCATCTGGGAGAATGAAATACATTGAGAAGCAACACCTATCTGTGCCCTGTTTATAAGGAAACCTCAATACTTTAAAACCATTATTAAATTCTGTTATGTACTGCTTCTTCTAAGCTTGTCAATAGGGTACCTAAAACAGCTAGGAGAAGACGGTCTTACATTTTACGTAAACAAAATTCCACAAGTTCATATCCCATACTTGCGATTTGAAGAATCAATAACAATTTTTCATTCAAAACAGACACCGGACAATAAAAAATGCAAAGGTGATAGTCATTAATCTATATATAACTTACCTGAGTAAGGATGCATGCAGTCACATCTGATCGAAACAAATCAATTACACATGTCGTGTTAAACATCAGATTATAATTAATTGCTTTAACGTTAGTTTTTTAGAAGAATCCAATATTGAAACATAAGCCAGTCACATAACTTTTCTCTATTCTCATAGAATTCTAGATTTTAGTGAAAAGAAATTCAAACCAGATTGAAGGGAAATATAAAAACCTGAAGAGAATGACTGAAAGAGACAAAAGATTACCTTAAAATTGCAAACGTACTTGGAGAAATTGAAGATGAAAAGATTTAGTTGGAGAAATTGAAGATGAAAAGATTTAGTTGGAGAATGAAAGAGTGTGATGAAGATCAGTGGAAGATGCCACGCACGATGACCACACTACCACGTGGAATAAAATGGAGGTTGGACAACAGATTGTAATTACTAAAATACCCCAGTTAATACCACTAAGTAGAGCCGTCAAAATGGGTTTGACCCGCTAGGTCTGCCCAATCCAATTCTTGAATTAAATGGGGTTGGGCTCAATTTTTTCGGCTCATTTAGGAACGAGGTTTTTTAGCCCAACCTCATTTGGCCTGCTGGCCTCGTAGGCCCAACCCGCAAGCCTCAGAGGCCAACCCGCGGGCTGTGAATTTTAAAAATATTTATTATATATATTTTAAGTAGTGTTTTACTTGTTAAGATTTTGTCAATAAATATTTTTAAAATATCAATATAAAATCAAGTCTATATTCTTTACATATCTTTTACATTTTAGGGTCATTAGGACACTAAATTTATTTATTAGCCCAAGTCCATTACTCCATTATAAGTTTATAACTATGAATCTTTGACCTCTTTTACTTTTGTTTTTATGTCAAATTTTTTAGAGCAACTTACATAAATGACTACATTTATAGGGTTATTGAAATTCAATAACTATAAATATGCTATTTACCAAAAATGACTATAGTTTATATGTATATCTAGCTGTATTTGTGTAAAAAAATTTAATTATACAATGATACAATTATAATTAGAGTGCACTAAATAAGGTATTTACTATAACTGAATCCTTTTAATTAGGTTCCTAAAATTCTCAACTTCTCAATTTTGAATTAATACCTAATCAATTCATATCCACTTGGATTTCAACCCGTTTAACAAAAAGATTGAGATACATCATATTCAATTCTTCAATTGTCTCCATTGTTCTTAGTCAAACATAAAATTATTCACTTAATTTTGTTTAGTTAAATTGATTTATCACTTTTTTGTATTTATTGATGAACTATCCTTCAATTCATATACCATTAAGCATCTAAAAGTTTGATTTTGAACGCGACACTCATGCATACAAGTATATACATCAAAACATGTACTCTTAAATTTATTAAACTGCACCGGTGTAAGCTTCTCTTCAAATCATGAACTATGTTATGATTTATGTATGTATATCTACATATGTGGGGATTCAGTCAGACGATTTAACATAGAGAATCTAATTTCCTACCCACGGTTAATATATTATGTGTACGATTAGCATATGATACTTTGTTTTCAAATGGATACAAGTATTTATAAAACTTAATGTATCAATATATCAAACAAAGTAAAGTATAACAATTTAGCATATGAACAAGACAATTTAAATATGATTTACCTTATCAATACAACTATATAGTATACATATAAATACCCTTGTTGTTAAACAAAAATTGGATACAGTGGACAAACAATGTTGTTTCAAGTATTATTTTTAAAAAATACAAACTTAATGTATTTATGTATCCAAATGTACTTGTATGGTTAATCAACCTTTCAACTTGTGTTAATATTTCAATACAAACGGTTAGCATATGAATACTTTGTTTTCAAATGGATACAAGTATTTATAAAACTTAATGTATCAATATATCAAACAAAGTAAAGTATAGCAATTTGGCATATGAACAAGACAATTTAAATATGATTTACCTTATCAATACAACTATATAGTATACATATAAATACCCTTGTTGTTAAACAAAAATTATACAGTGGACAAACAATGTTGCTTCAAGTATTTTTTTTAAAATACAAACTTAATGTATTTATGTATCCAAATGTACTTGTATGGTTAATCAACCTTTCAACTTGTGTTAATATTTCAATACAAATGGACAACCCAAAAAATAAAAAAAGCAAAGAAATATAATACAATACAAGTATCGAATGTATAAGTATTCCACTGTATTAATATATCAATACAATTGGAGGTATAGAGCCATTGTGATTCTTTGTTCTTCTTTCATTCTCCATTGCAACAATAGAGCCTGAAAATTTGGTTTGCTTTTGAGTAATACACAAATCGAAAGAAGATAGTTCATCCAAAAATTCGTCAAATAAATGAATACATTTTATAACCCTCCTCGCAATACTAATTTCCGCCATTGTAATGGAGAAAATAAAATTTTCAGATAAAACCCTATGAAAATAGAAGGAAAATATAGATGTATACAAATATAATAGTCATAAAAAAGAAAAAGAAAACGCAATTACAAGAGTCCTAATAAAAAAGAATCATAAAAATCACTCCTAAAATGAATCGTGAATTTCAAGGACTTGGGAAAAAAAGGAAAAAATAATTCTGTGATATTTGAGAGAGAGAGTAATGAAAAGTGATGAGGATCGATAAGTATGGGAACATCACCGTAAAACGTGCCTAACTAAAATTGATTAGGCGTGTGATGATAATTTTGTCATTTAATACTTATTTATATACATATTAAAAAAACTGATTTTTATTTGTATATAATTATTTTTGCTATTTAACATTTAATTGTATCCATAAAATAAAATAAAAGTAAACAGTAGCTATATATCTTAAATATATACTGATGTTTGCTATATTCTGAAGTTTTTCCAAAAAAGAATATGACAACCAAACTAATTTGCTTAGATAATTAGAAGAAACAAATCCACTTTTTTTCCTTTATCCTAATTTCTAAGTATGGTTTCGAGATTTAAACTATCGAATTGGAATTATCATCTAGAACATGTGTGACGGTGTGAAGTCCCATTAAGATTTTCGTGAAATGTTTCGTTCATCTTTATTGAAGATTCATGCATACTATATTTAGACGTGCTTAACAAAAAAACATCTATTAATGTATATATTGGCTTATGGTAAGCAAGACAAAACAAGTCAATGAAGGAAAAACTTTCGATGACCATATATCTGAATGGTTAGAACATGCAAGATCTCTCCTGAAACTTTCTTACTTTATATAAGAAATCATTTTGATCGGTCAAAGCTAGAAGATATATGAAAGACACATGTCTTATCTTCACTAATGTACTAGAGGAAATATTCTTCTATGTACGCTTCAACGATCTTTTATTGTTACTTTCTATTAATCTTTTGAAAAGGTAGAAAGGTCATATAAACTATAATTAATTAACATATATTATAAAGTAAAAATTCATGTTTGTAAGATGTAACTTTAGAAGAAATAGTAAAGTTTAGTAGGTGTAAAAGAAGTTGTACATTCAACCATGAGCTAAGTTAATGTTTTGTGGGCTCTACATAGTTGATAGCAAAAATAGGAGATATTATGTTGACAATTACAAAGTACCCCCTCAAGTCTCTTGAATACACATTGACTGAGTTATTTTTATCCAATAAATTATAAATATATGAAAATGAAAATTTATAAAGTACATATAAAGATTGGAAATTAGTACTTTTAGTCCCTCGAATATTGATAAATTTTGGTTTTTGTCTTTCTGATTTTTGATTAACCATATCTAACCTTTAATTTGATATGCGGCTTTTGATCCCTCAACAATAAATCTTCCTTTATAAATTTGATAAATTGTTATGTGCTAAACCATATAAGTATCAATACATACTCTGGTTACTCCATATTTATAGGTATTGTAATTCTAAAAATAAGCTTAATATCACTTATTTCCTTTATAAAATGACCCAAAATACATATTTTCTGACAGTTAAATGTGCGTAACAAAATATTACAAGAACTAAAATCAAACTTTATCAGTAAGCAAGGGACCAAAAGTGCAAATATCCCTTTAATATTGACCAAGTCAAGTTTACTCCCCCGAACACTCCCACCCACCCCCACCTCCTTTTGGAAAAAAAAAATAGAAGTAAAAGGATGCCCTCTTCTCTTTATATAATGTAAGACTTGGGACTTTTTTGTTTGCTTCTTTTTAAGTAACAAAGACTACTATATAGTTATTATAGGTGTCTTCTTTAGACATTCTAGTATATTGTGTAAAAAAACAACAACATTTTAAGCTAGTGTTTAATTATAATTTGTAAATCATGGGAAGAGCTCCTTGTTGTGACAAAACCAAAGTTAAAAGAGGACCATGGTCTCCTGAGGAAGACAATATTCTCAAGAATTATCTTGAGAAAAATGGCACTGGTGGCAATTGGATTTCTTTGCCTCAAAAAGCAGGTTTCTAATTATTTTTTTCCTTCCTCCTCCAATTTTCGTTATCAGAAAATCACTAATTTTCGATGAAATTTGAGTGATGTGTAAGAAATTCGTTAGAAATTAGCAATTTTCTGATAGTGATATTCATATCTTCGCTTTAAATCCTTATGATTAAACATATTATTTGGTGTTGATGCTTCTCATGTTTAATAATTCTTGATAGAATTCAACTTATATATATACTGATAGTATAAAGAACTTTTACATTATTGGTCAATATAATTTTAATTGTCTATAATTGGTTGTCAATTTATTGTAGAAAGTCTTTCTATAGTTATCTTTTAGCTAGGTACCATGTTTAGTGTATAAAAACTAAACTCTTATTTTTAACGATATTTTTATATTTTAAAAATAAATAAATTATGTTAGGTTTAAGGAGATGTGGAAAGAGTTGCAGACTAAGATGGCTTAATTATCTTAGGCCAGACATCAAACATGGAGGGTTCACTGAGGAAGAAGATAACATTATTTTAACTCTTTATAGACAAATTGGAAGCAGGTAATTGGTCAAAGGGTCTTTAATTATTTCATCACATGTTCAAACGTAATTTTAACTTTCACATGTATTTTTTCAACTTTATTTCTCGTAGTATATTATTTTTCAAATATCATTTGATATTTAATTTTAACTAAATCTATTGGTGAAAAATTAAGGTGGTCGGTGATAGCTGCAAATTTACCAGGAAGGACAGATAACGATGTAAAGAATCATTGGAATACCAAGTTGAAGAAAAAACATTTGGCAGTACAAAATAATAATCTTATAGACATAAGGTACAATTTCACCAACAATATCAATTCTAGTGATTTGAATCACAATTATTCAAGAAATTACTATGGGAAATTGGATTATTCTAACACATTCACAAGTCATATGGACCCAAATGTAACCAATTATTCAAGTAAAAATTGTGATCAATTCCCTCTTCCAACCTTGATGGAAATTCAAGAAAATGATGCAACAATTCAATCAGTTCAAGAAGATAGTTCCTTGGACTCGTGTCAGATTCTCCAGAAATGTGTTACTTTTGAAGAAACTAGCATGTGCGCATCGACATTTTTGAAGAGTACGAACAACACAGATTGTAATTATATGGATTTGAGCTCCGGAATTTCATCATCATCATCTTACTATGATGACATTCTTGAAAATGGCTTTGATTTTCAAGAAAATTATATAGGAGGAGTTGATCAAAATTCTTCATATTACAATAATATTCTTGAAATTGATCAACTTTTCAAAGGATTTGAAAATTAGCTAAGGGGCTAGATTTAATATAAGAAAATAATATGAGGGACAAGTAGGTTTATTTTATTAAGACTTGCACTTACTTTTTCTATTTTAGGTTCCTAGCTACTAATTTAGGTTTTAAGATAATGTTGTATGTATATATGACTCTTTAATAGTCAAGAATATTGAAATTATCTTATTCCATCTAACCATGTGTATTTTTATTTTTCTTCTTATCCTTTCTGTGAATAATGATCAGGATGACTATTCAACTTTAACTTTTACGATCGAAAAGGATTTAATATTATCCTTTGTTATACTATCGATTTATATATATCTTTAAAGTTATATTATCGGTTCATATATTACCATATATGTCCCTAAGATTATACAATCGGTTTATATACGACACACGTATTTAAAGCTTTACATATGGATTAATGGGAATTCAGTAACTTTTAATTTATTCATATCACTGATATCACTATTAAAAAATCTACTAGATATTTACAAATACTTGATTGGAAATCCAACTATTATTGTAAATTAATTCAAAATTATTATACGCGGTTTGTTTTTTCAAATTCTGAATTTACCGTTGTATGTAATCGATGTCATTAATTATCTACTATTAAAAAATTAATCCACTAGATACTTGTAAATACTTGAACGAAAATCTAACTATTATTGTAAACTAATTCAACATTATCATACGTAAAATTCAAAAAAAAATTTAAAAATCCTGAATCCACTACTACTTGGAGAATTAATATCAGTACGTAGATAAAATTAACTTGTGAAGCAAGTTGCCCATGAATGCATGTAAATGTTGAAATTTTGTCACTAATTGTCAGCATCGTGCAAGTTTGTTAACTCGTCAGTACGTAGTCATGAATATTGCATGAATTTGCCCAATTCAAAGACAACTCATAACGTGTTGACGTGATTTTGGGAAACTAATTCACTACTTGGTCTTTTTTTTTTTTTTTTTTAATCTTCGATATTTGTATCGAGATTTCTAATAAATACATATTTCGTATCTGATTGCAGGTTTCAATCAAGACCTCAGATTAAAATGAAGAAGTACTTACCATTTCACCACTTTCTTTAGTGGTTTCAGTGCTTGCTCTTTGATCTATACAACAACATAATTAGTGTATTTTCACGGGCAGAATATGGGAGAGAGTGATGTGTACGCAATCTTAGATAGATAGATATACTGTTTTCGATAGACCATCGGCTCAACTAAAATATATCAAAATCAAGTATTGAAAAATATACCGTAGTGAAAAGACACACTAGATCAAAAGGAGAACATACAACATATTAATAATATAATAATAGAAGCACAGGAAGCAACAAGCAATTATAAAAAATAAAAAATAAGATAATAAAAGAGTAATAATAATTAATAAATGATTAACTCTTTTGATTGGCAACTTTTAATAAACAATTAATTAGAATTAGTGGATAAAATTAAGCATCTTGTCTTCACGATTAAAGAAATGCTTGCGTCTGCATGTACGTGTAGACAGACATTTACGGTGGCACCAATAAATACTTACGTACGATTTATTTTAAATCATAAATTTTAAGAATATACATTTTAATTTTATATAACATATTTAATTACATATTATCATATAAATTGAAACGGAAAATAGCCTTTGTTTGCAAGTAAATCTATGTTCTATAAGCTTTAGCTACTTGACATTAATGTGGTCCTCTCCCAAATGGTCAAATAGACATTTTTTGATTAATTAAACCAATAATGGTGAGAGTTGAGTTTGAATATAATAAATCAACTCCCACAAGGGAAAAAAGAAGTGTAGAATTTTCAATCATAGCTAGTGTGGTTGAAATATTTTAACTAAAGCTTCCACAAAATAATTGATGCCTCTTCAAACTAATTAAGGTGAGCCTATCCTTTTAGGGTTTGCCATAATGTTAGGGCTAAGGTTAGACCTTAGGTGAGCCTAGTCATCGCACATCGATTGATTCCACAAATAAATCAAATAATAGTTTTATTAAAATTTGGACAGATGAAAAGAAAAAATTAATTAGTGTTTTTCGTCTTCACTGTTGTTATTGATCTTGGATTGCCCATCTTTTTATTCCCTTTCACTTGTCTTGGTGAGATCAGATTTCTAAAACGAATGTCTCTTGATCTCTTTCTTTGTTTCGTTCTTCTTTTATATTGTCACTTAGCTTAAATGAATACACTCGATGGCCGGACTGTATATATGCGCGCAAATTACCAATTAATGATTAATTACATTATAATTTGGATACTTATATTTTAGTATACTATTACTCCATCAAACATATTAAAGTTATTAAGTAGTATAAGTAATTAGTTTAGTAATTCTGATTTTTTCAAATATCCTTTGTGTAGTTTCAAAATTGATACTACATGTTAATAATTAATATGTACTATTATTATTACTAGTATATATTAGTTTGCAAATTTCTGTATCATTCCTTTTCTTCTTTTTATTTTAATTCTTCTAAGCATCAATTATTATTTTCTCTATTATTTGTTGTTTTATGAAATTATAAGACATGTGCTAATTAAGGTCAATGGAGACTCGAGAGGTCACTTATTATTTATCTAAATTAAGTTTGAATGTACAATTGTCAATACTTATCCAACAAAATCATAAATTAGAAAATGTTAGTAACAACTTTTTTTTACAACTATTGATTTAGCAATTAACAATTGTTCATCGTTCAATGTGCTAATTAAATACATCAAATTAATTTAGTGGAACTATTTTAGTCCAATAATGTCAAATAATCTAGCTTTCGAAATCTTTGGTTACTTGTTGAAAATTAGTTAACTTGGCTATCAAGGGATGCATTTGAAATTGTGATTTTTTTTTTGTTTTCATTTAACGGGTCATACATGTTACGAACTTAAATAATTAGTCGAAACCAGATGCTATTGAATATCGAATGATTATTAAAACAAACTAAACCATTATGCAAATACATGATACAAAATAATTGTGTAGAACTTATTCACTCGGTATTTATATCAAATCATATTAATTTATTACAGTTAAGTGACAAGTTAATCTGAGAATATGTACTACTTAACTATAATTAGTAGCAATCTTGAGTTCTTTTATTTGGTATAATCATCTTATATTCAAAATTCATTAGTTGAACTAATCCAAATTGTGAATATATAGCTATCTTCAGAAATAACAAACGAAAAAAGTACTAAAAAGAAGACTATGAAGCAGAAAGAAGTTCTTTCTCACATGTAGAAGTGGAGCTAGTATTTAAGATATAAATTTGATTTTTTTTTTTAATTTATAAGTTTCAAATTTTAATTCCACTTTGATGTACGATTGAATATTAATGTTATTGCTTACTTTCATATGTAAATGCAACTATGCAAGGCCCGCTTTAGTAGACGGTACGAAAGACGTTGAATATTAATGTCTTGATCAAAGTTAGGTAGCAAAGAAAGAAAAAGGGAATTTTTGAGTAATATTTATATATATATTAGTAAAAAAAATATAATTTTCACAGTGTCATGTGTTTTGTGATGTTCATGATAGAGGACAGATTAATGAAGACAAGTCAGAAACATGTTTTAAGGTAGATAAATTTGTGAAATAAAGAGTGCACACAATACTTAGACGTTAATCTTTGCATTAAAATAAAGTGGAAAGTGAAAAACTTTATAAGGTACATAATACAAATAGTTTTAAACTCGATAATGACATAGTCCGTAAAGGACGAATTGATAAAGTCTATTGGATCAAATCGGACAATACATACGATAAATTTGGAGTTTGGACTATGCTATTTTCTATTTTGTTTGTCTCTGCGTGCATAAATTTTCTAAACAAGGTACAAATGAAGTTCAAATTATTTGAAAAAAACACCAGTAAATGAAGTAACAATTTAATTAATGTGTCTGAATTGCTTTAATTTTTAACATAATTAATTAACTCTTCAACACATCTAAACAATATTGTTAATTAGAAACTCCTATTAGAAGAGTACCTAAAAATACGTGGTAATTAAAGATAACGTTTACCGTAAAAAAGAAATTTACTTGGATTCAATATCGTAAATCAACAATCACCATATCTAATTATCTAGTATAATTTCATAAGTGAAATTTGTGGATTTCTCATCAACATAGAAAAATTATTTTCGATAGACTCTCAATTTAAATAAAGTATCTTAAATTAGTTTGAAATAGAGAATACAGAAATGAAAACAACAACAACAACGGAATAAAGCGATAGCTATGAAAAACAGTACATAACACAAAAACAGTACAACAATGAATTATCTAATGTGATAATAATCGAAACACAAATGGTAATAACAATCAACGTCAAATAAGAAACTACGACAACAGTGTTACTACTATTGATAAAAAGATACAGTAGGAACATATACAAGCACTTATATTCTATCATGCTCGAAAGCTAGAGAACGTCCAACTATCAACTAATAGCATTTTACTCAAATCAACAACCTCCAAACTCTCCTATCTAAAGTCATGATGACCTCGTTAAACTCAAGATGCACCATATTTTGTCCAATCTCCTCCCCTCAATACTTTCTTAGACATGTCTCTAATAAATATTTCAAAATTACTAATCACGAAATCAAAAGTTTAAACCAAATACAAAATTAAATATTTTTCGTATTATCGCTTTAGTATTACACAATCCAAACAACCCCTTATTTGCTTTTCTACATAAACCGGGTCTATATAAATAGCTACTTTTTCAGTTCCGAAACATTCCCGCCAAAAATATCTTCTGGATTCTTCTTCAATACGCCTCTTCCCAATTTTAGTTTATCATCTCCGTTCAGCTTCAACTGCAACAAAGCCAACTGCCGATCATCGGTGATTCGAAATGGTAAGCATTTCTGTATTCTCTATTAACAGTAGCTTATCAATTTGTGTTCATCGATCTGTGTGTGTTTGCTGCTTTTCACGACTGTAAATACGTTGCTGGACCTAGTTTCTACAGTATCGAAATCCTTAAATGAAATTTACTGGTTCGATTACAAATTTTCAGATCTTTTGGTGGAAGTTTTTCAGTGATTGATGTATTTTTTTTTTTGTACTCCGATTAAGGTTATTATCGCAGTTTAACATCAATTTTGAATACATATGGATTGTTTTTTTTATTCTCACTGATCTGTGTGTGTTTGCGGCTTTGCACAACTGTAAATACGTTGCTGGATCTGATTCGCACAGTGTCGAAATCCTGAAATGGAGTTTACCAGCTCCATTAGAATTTTTTCAGATTTTTTGGTGGAATTTTTTCAGTAATTGATGTATATATTCTAGTGATGTTTTTTTTGGCTCTGATTAAGGTAAATACCGCAGTTTAACATCATTTTTGAATACACATGTGTTTGTATTTGTACACAGAGGAAGGAGTTATGTAGTTTACTGCATTAGATTCTGTGTAGGAAGTGCTTCTGTAGCCTCAATTAGTCTGCTCTCTTTGTTGTCTGATTCATATAAGACGAGGCTTAGTCTTATAGTTCAGTATCTGTTTCGTGCTGCTGGTGTTGTAATTAGTCAGGTGACTGTGTGGATTGTTTTCTATTTTATTTGTTCTTCAATTTTCATGTAATCCTTTTTTTGGCTATTCATCTTAATGTAGCTGTGGTTTATGCAAGTGACTATCTTAAAAGAACGAGACGTTTGGAGCTCTATCATGCTGAGATAGCTATTTGGCTAGATAATTTAAATGAATGTAGTTTTTTAGCATTGGAAGTTGGAACAAATAAGGTGTAAATCATGTAGATCTAGAAGTCTAATTTGAACTCTAAATTCTATCCAATCAAATTTGATTGAAGTATGTTGCATTGATGCATATGATTTTGTGATATTCAGTATTCAACTCCTGTTTTTTATGACACAGTCGAAGAAAAGAGGTCTTTCCTTGGATGAGAAACGAGAGAAAATGCTACAGATCTTTTATGATTCACAAGGTTTCTTCCTTGTAAGTATACTAGTTCCTTGTATACCTTTTATTTTTGCTATAAAATCATGCAAAATAACAATGGAGATCAATGACATTTAATTCAACTAGTGGTTTTAGTATTGATGCGTATTTGATGTCACAGTCACATCAGATGTGGGAATCAACTAATTTCTATGTCTTATTTCGTTTTTTTACCCAGTTTTAGCGACTGATTTCCCTGGACCAATTGTATCATGAAATCTGCTACGTTTGCAGATATTTAGCATCATCCTGCCTATTATTTATGTATCTGTTCTGACTATTCTTTCTGTATCTATTATGCTTTGCACCAGTGTTCATCTGTGGGTTGATAAGAATGCCTATTTAAGGGTTTTTAGTCTGGGTCTGTTAAATCTTTAGCACCATTTATGCTAATCAAATTTAGAAGGGGATCTTTAGATGTTTTACCAGACAGCTCAAAAGTTTTGAAGTAGCTGAAAGGTTCTTGTTTGACACTGGTCTGTGATATTTCTAACCAGATAATTATCATTTATCAGAGAGTCAGAAAGAAACAGTCACACCCTCTCTTAGTTGTCTTCTCCTGTATAATACTGGAGATACCTCAATGACCAGGCTATTCTTGTGGTATCTGATTTTATGTCTTCAAGAATGAGTCTCACCTTCCCTTATCCACCAAACTCTTTTCATATATAGTTGTTTTTATCCTGTTCTTTCTGACCCTCATGATCCATGATAGGAACACATGTTGCCTTCTGGAATAGGTTCAACATCTTTCGATTACTACTGGAGGACAAATCACATTTTATTTATTTAGAGTATAATTCTTCCTGCATTATAATCTAATTAGTATTACATTTTTCAATTCCTTGTCATTTCAGCTTAAGGAACTTGAAAAATCGGGGCCTAAGAAAGGTGTTATCAGCCAGTCAGTGAAAGACGTTATCCAATCTTTGGTGGATGATGATCTTGTGTTTAAAGACAAGATAGGGACTTCTGTGAGTAATATCTGCTTTGTGTTATAACAACATCGTCTTTTTAATCCTTTGCTGCTAAGCATAAAGTTGATCATCTATATTTTATGTGTTATAAAAGCATCATCCGTATCCCTCCACAAGTCTATAATCTCAAGCATGTTCATTTTTTACAATCAATCTCAAGTATGTTAAATGACTTAATAATTCCAGGTATACTTTTGGAGTCTGCCTAGTTGTGCTGGGAACCAGGTAAGTGTTTGGATTAATCTTTGCACATGCTTGTCATATTTATTTTCAGCTGCTTCATACATGATGTTCATTCAACAGCTGAGAACTGTCTATAGAAAGCTTGAGACTGATCTCCAGAACAATAATAAGCGGCACACTGAACTTGTTGAACAATGCAAGGCCTTGAAAAAGGGACGTGAAGAATCTGTAAGTACATCAAGTTCTATATGGTCCTCTAGGATAAGCTTGACAGAATTTTGTATGGATTAGGTTAACTAACAGACTGTTTCTCCTTTTCACTTCTGTGGCTTTACTAGGATGCACGAGAAGAGGCCTTGAATGAGCTGAAAGCTATTGAACAGAAACATAAGGAACTTAAGGTCGAGGCGTGCCTTTGATCTTTTTTTGGAGTTTGCGAAATTAATATGATATTTAGATGAATATGGGTTAGCTTTTTGTTCTGAAAAAATTAAGGTGAGATTATTTTCTTATTCAGGAAGAGTTGATGCAGTATGCTGATAATGATCCTGCTACTATTGAAGCAATGAGTAAGGAACTCTGAGCATACTTTTTAGGCTCCAGTAGTATTTACCAGACAATATGTTTTATTATTCAGCTGTCTATTTGCATGCACCAGTATGCTTCTCTTTACCAGAATGTGGGTGTTTCCTGATTTGGGAAGTTCTTTTTGGCAGAGAAGGTGATTGAAGTTGCCCATTCAGCAGCTAATAGATGGACAGGTTTGACTGTTCCTGCATTATCTAGTCATTACCTTGTATGCTTCCCTTATTGCCCTCTTTCTTAACTATCATGTGCATTTTCTATACAGATAACATCTTCACATTGAGACAATGGTGTTCAAATAACTTTCCCCAAGCAAAAGAGCAACTTGATCAGCTATACAATGAGGTAAGAAGCAAAATCCATCATAAAGGGCCATGAATTTGTTTGTATAGGATTGTGAACTACTGCTTGATCATGCACCCCTATATATCAGAAGAGGTTTAGAAAGTTAAAGAGACCTCGCCATATTTCATATCGATTTTGCTACCATGATTCCTCTCTACTTTATAATCCACTGTATGCCCCTCCACCTTATTGACTAATGTAACACCATCAATCATTTTTAAAAGTTCAAAGCAGAATTCGGTCAACTTCCTGTACTTGTAAAAAAGTTCTCCCCTAGAAAGTTATACATCGACCAAATTAGCCTTCAACACTTTCTATCCCATCCCTCCCATAATCCCTTGTGGCCCTTACACTGATCATAGCCCCCTATAATCCTCTCTTTCTCTCTTGGTTTTTCACTGTTTCTTGTTGGGTGCTTTTGAACTTGATTATTATCGCCTTTCTCCATTGGAATAACTAGTTTCAGTTTAAAATGGTTAAGTTATTTGTGCTAAGGTTGAGATCATATTTTCAAATTTGAAAGGGTTATGAATACAGACTGAAATAAAGACAAATAATGAATGATTGGAAGAAACAAACTAAATGCAGATACAGTTTACTAGCAAATTTTCCACTACCATGTTGAATTAGTCTTTTTCTTGTCTTATGGCAGGTCGGAATAACAGATGACTTTGACTACTTAGAGTTGCCCGCAGTGGTTCCTCTTACAGTTACTGAGGGTGAACTTTAATTGGCTGTAAGCTAGTTTGACATATGCTTTCGTCATGTTCTTTTACCTTTTACTATGTTTGTTCTTTCCAGTGGTATCGGAGTTGGTTCTTGCTTTAATAATTTGAATGATCTTAAAAGCATTGTCATATATGTAGTCTGGGCAGCTTAATAGCCATAATTTTGATTAGCATTATGCATGTGCTTTCACTTTACCATGTTTCAGTATGTCTGGATATCTTATTCTCTCCTGGAAAATAGATTTTTCCAGAAAAGATTGTAAGTTCAATTCGTATTTTTCCCTCATGATGCCTTAGTGGTGAAATGGTAGACATGCCAGACTCAATCTCATGCTAAAAAGCGTGGAGGAGGATATTGTGACACTGACCATATACTAGGTGGGGAGATTTTATTGACTGATTAATTCAAATTTACATTGGATACATAAGTGTCATTTCATCGTGTTATTTCATCATGACACCATGTAATATTAAAGAAATCCGTCAATTTGGGGGACGGAACTACTGATTAGCGGTTGAATTAAAGTCCCAACAACGGTTATTAGCCAGCTACAAAAACGTCAAAAAAGGAACGACCAACTCGATTTTAAAATTTGAAAAAATAAGGAAAGAATATATAAGACAAACATCATGTTTGGCAAGTGGGGAAGGAATTTCCATTAATTTGAATAGGTCCACAAATTATTTTTTATACTGTACAACTCAAAACAATCTGTACTCATAACGTGCAGTGAATCTCAACCTTACACCTGTCCCTTTATTAACGGCTAATAAAAACTTCTTATTATTTAATCCTTTCCAAATTGGAAAGAAATTTAATTTGACAGAGTGTATACTGAGTGGAGATCCTTTACAACCAAAATTTCAAAAATAAAAAAGGAAGCAAATAAGGGATTAAGAATTCCCTTCCTTATTTATAAAACCCCAATTTTTCTTTTTTAGTGTAAACAAACATTAAAAGAGTCTCAACTCTCAAGAAAGAAGAAAAAAATGGAGGTGTTGAGACTCTGTTTAATGGCTATTTTTGGTTTGGTTATGGCTTTGGTTATTCCTTCTATCAATGCTCAAGTACCTGAGCCTGCTCCTGCTCCTACAAGTGATGGTAAGCTCTTTCTTCACCTTCCCTTCTTCGGTGTTTGATATCTGTATTGGAGCCTGACCAAGATTTTTTTTATATTCAGAACTCGAACAAACCCGACACTCTTTTATTTGAGTTTTTATGATAATGTATGAATGAACAATTCTTGACTTGATAAATAGATCTAGGATTTATAAGCAATAGTGCCACTTATATATATAGTATATAAGTATATATATAAGAGTAGAAGACATGTTGTGATGTACATGATACATTCAATGCCTATACACTTTTTTTTTTTTTTAACTATATGGTATATTTGAGGTTTACTAGCCAATTAATTTGGATTCGCATGAGTAGGTTTATGAAGGGATAAAATGCTGACTATTAAGGAATTTTTCATTCTCCATTTTTGAACTTGATACTTCTGATTAAAGATGTAGAAAAATCCACTAATTTGGATTTGCTTCGACTGGCATGTGAAGGGAGAAAGTGTTCTCTAGACATTTTTTGTTTTTGTGTTTAGAACTCGAAACTTCTCGTTAAAGATATATGAGTTTCAATCATCCACCCTACCCCTTGATTGTTATTGTGGGTTATAAGATTAGGTTTCATTAGCATAAATTCATGTTTTTTTTTATTTCATATAAAATTCTATGTTTTGGCATACATTCATTTTATTTTTTTCAAAAATGCAATTAGTTAATGTGTTCTTATTGATTTGATTTTTGCAGGAGTTGCAATTGACCAAGGTATAGCTTATGTGCTAATGTTGGTTGCTTTGGCAATTACTTATATGATTCATTAAGCAATGTTATATAGCATCCATTGCAGTTTTTCTTTTCTTCCTATTCTTCTGGTTGTGATTTATTTTTAAAGAAATTAATTTCATTCTCTTGTATTCTTTTTAGAGGTTGAAATTCTCTATTTTCTTTTATTCAATGATTAAATCGTAGAAATTCTTTATATCTTTCCTCTCTTTAAAATTGTATATGTTCTTGTTATTTGTTTCTATGTAATGTCTTGTGTAATGTTTTGTCTACAAAAAGCGAGAGTCGAAATTTTTGTTAAGAATATTCAAATATAACAAAGCAAACATTCAAAGAGGCAAACATAAAGTGTATATATATACACATGTTTTTTGGTTACGTATTTACATAATTTAATTTTTTTTGATGAAAAAGTGTCAATCGACTTCCCCCTTAAACAAGGGCCTTAAAGAAGAGTAGCTCTACCCTTGTTTGCAATTTACAAAGGAAAAGAAGAGTTGTATAATAATAGAAGAATACATATGAGAAATTATGATCAAAGAGTTCTTTACTAACCGCAAACTAATTTCTACAAGTCTTGTTTAGATAAACAAAAATTGATATGTTTCCCACGAATTAGTGAATTAGATAGGATTCATTTGTCTTGAATAAGAAATGTTTGATCAAGTGGATCAATATTCATAAATGTTGTCGTCAAAATGACATTTGTACAAAAAATTGCAAAGAAAAGGCAAACAAATAAAAACATATATTGTTCGAATTCTTTAAAAATATCATGTAGAATACTTCAAAAGTAGTACATTTTAATTACACAGGCACAACCACTAGGAGTTTGGGGGTTCTATTCTAAATTTCCTTCCCCTTCCTTACCAATGAGTTGTCAATCAGTTTTGTTAAGGAATTCACAAGTTAATACATATACATTTACTTAATTTTCTAGTACAAATACAAGGCCTACGAAAAAGTGATTGAGTTCGTCTAAACCCACGAACCCCCACCTAGCTCCGCCCCTGATTTTAAACCAGATATTTTGGAGTGTCAAAACAACATAGATGAAAACTAATCTTCAGTGATTCACCAGATATTTTAGACCATTTCTCGATTTGTGCTTTGTCAAACATTGGGCAAGGGCCATGCTAACAACATCACTAAACAAAAATAGCATAAAGTTTTTTTGAGCATGGACCACAAATGTAATGTTTTCATGAAAATCTCAATTTTCTGCAACAAATCTAAATATACAATGACCCCTACAGATATCTAAAGATATGTGAAAGCAACAACTATATGTTGCTCGTACCAAGAATAGCATTGGATGCACATTAGATCCTTCAAAATAAGTATTTTTTTGTAGTATTTGATACAGGTATAACAATATTATTGAAGAGTCCAAAACAACAACGATGATCTCACTTAAGTCTTTAAAAAACACTCTTTGCTCACTTTTTTCACCAATCATCTTGTCCGTGTCAATAATTTTCTTGTGATGAATTTAATATTTATACCTATGTAATAAATTTATCTTTATAATAATTTTGGCGGAATGAACTGGGAGACTCATGTACTTGACTCCGTTGTCAGTTGGACCCTTCTACTCACCACTTTATCAACTGAACCTTTAAACTCGTTGAAACACAACATTTTAAACCTCTTTTTTGACTTGTCATCCTATGTGGCATTTTTATCCAAAGTGCATGTGAAGCACATATTTTGGGAGCGTGAGGGGTTCTGAAAAGGCAATGACAGCCACTTTTGACCTTTATAAGAATCATCTTCTTCCCCAATTATTTCAACACCATTGTTGATCAAATATTGATTTCCTTATAAACTTCCACCCGATTTTTCTTCTCCAATAATCTCCCTCCACAAAACCTTCTTCTTCTACTTAATCTTCTGATCAAGCACGTAATTTCAGTGTTCATTTATATATATATATATATCTTCAATTTCATCAAACACCAAGAAAAGAAAAGAAAAATGATTTTTTTTGCAATTTCATCAAACAACTGAACAAAAATTTATCATTCTCCATTTTCACTAAACACACAAAAAAGGATTTAAGTTTTTTCTAATTTCATTAAACACCCTAAAAAAAATAAAAAATCTCTGATCTCACCAAACATCCCGAAAAGATTATTTTTTTCAATTTCATCAAACACTCAAAAAAAAAACTATCCAAAATTAATGATCACATGATAATTACTACAAAATTGTTAAATTCTAAAATCTAACCTACCCAAGAATTGAAGGCGATTGAGTGATTTTCATAATACCCATTACACTAAACAAAAAGTAAATTTTTTTACACTCCCTTAAAACTAACTATTGCACTAACATACAGATCCAAATCTAAAAACAATGAATAAGAATATCGAATTAATAAAAATTATGAAAAAATATTTAAAAAGCAAATTGAGTTGCAATCAAAGTATGAAGCTTTAATCAAATGAAAGTTTCACTTAATTATCTAGTAACAAGCTCTTTCGATCATAGTTTTACCACCAAAAATACACATGAAAATAGAGGATTTATAAGTTAACCACTAACCAGATTCTTCGTATTCATTCACAAATGCAAAGGAAAGAAAAAAGTTAAATTTAAAAAAATGTACCAACAAGATCCTTTCTTGTTTCAACAAAGAGATGAAGTGGAATAGGGTCTTTTAGACTTTTAATATTGCACTAACATACAAATCCAAATCTAAAAACAATGAATAAGAATATCGAATTAATAAAAATCATGAAAAAATATTTAAAAGGCAAATTGAGTTGCAATCAAAGTATGAAGCTTTAATCAAATGAAAGTTTCACTTAATTATCTAGTAACAAGCTCTTTCGATCATAGTTTTACCACCAAAAATACACATGAAAATAGAGGATTTATAAGTTAACCACTAACCAGATTCTTCGTATTCATTCACAAATGCAAAGGAAAGAAAAAAGTTAAATTTAAAAAAATGTACCAACAAGATCCTTTCTTGTTTCAACAAAGAGATGAAGTGGAATAGGGTCTTTTAGACTTTTAATATTGCACTAACATACAAATCCAAATCTAAAAACAATGAATAAGAATATCGAATTAATAAAAATCATGAAAAAATATTTAAAAGGCAAATTGAGTTGCAATCAAAGTATGAAGCTTTAATCAAATGAAAGTTTCACTTAATTATCTAGTAACAAGCTCTTTCGATCATAGTTTTAC
>JAJOOO010014999.1:0-30705 GCA_029582685.1 Solanum piurae | reverse complement strand
TGAATGAAAGGTTATTCAAGAATCAAGAGTTACCATACCTTAATTATTGAAGACCCACGAAATTGAAGAAGAAATCAGTTGAAAACCCATCTTCTAGCTTGATCTTCATCAAGGTCTTCAATGGAGTTTTGAGAGAATCTATTTTTGAGAGGGAAGGGTCAATTGAAGAATGGGGTCTAATTCTAGGCTTATGGGGTTTTCACCAACTAAAATACCCTAAAATAGGTATAATAACCGTTTATAATAATTCCCCAAAGTACCCCTCACTTATTTGGACATTTTAAACAAGTCAAACTTGCGTTCTATTTTCGCAGATTTCGTCGGGAAACAGGTTCGCGACGCGGAGGTGTTCCTGCAAGTTCCTAGAAATTAAATTCTGAGATAGTAGAGTCCGCTGTGTCTCCGCGTCGCGGAGACAATTTTTGGCCCTTGGTGGAGCAGGTCCGCGATGCGGAGCCACTCCCTCCAAGCACAACTTGCAAGCTGCCTTGGTAGCTTACTTGGCCAAGGGTTGGGGTCCTCCCGGGGACCCTTATGTTGGTCCCGGGGCGTCGTAATTGAACGTTTTGACCCTAAAAACATTTATTAAGACACTAGGGTCACCTCCACTGATTTTAGACTCCAAACAACTCATAAAAACATGAACAACATACTAGAACAAACCAACACGTAAAAGACTAGTTTCCGAACGTCTTGGTCGTCCCTTGACGTTTGACTTCCAAACTCTTTAAAACTGACTTAAAAGGCTATTATTCATTATTTTAACAAGTTATTAATGCATAAAAACCCATGTGAGGCTCTACTTTATCTTACTTCATTTTGAGGGGTGTGATAGCTACGACTAGTTAGAACTAGATTTTGTTTTCCTATTAATTCTCAAAACCTCTCCCTTGGGACACGACCCCAACCCTTGGTTGGGTTACTATATTATCGATGATCGTAGACACTCGAACCGTAGTTAGTTTCATTGGTCACGATAAGCATCAGTTATTATCAATTGTAGTGCTAATTCGACGTGGGTCTGATTTATTGTTATGGTTAAATTGCTTTACTAAATGTTTATTTCAATATGATTTAGTGTTTTATGCTTTCTTGAGAGAGAAGTGTAAAACCAATGTGATAAGATGGCACTCGTAGAGATTGGGTCATGTTGTGAATCCCAAGTCTCATTCTACATATCTAGCTCGAGATTGTAGATGTAGTGAGATTGTGGGCTGACTTTCATACTTAGCATATTGAGGTTCCAGAGAACTCAATTGAAATGAGGTAGTTGTTCGAGAGAAAATTATCTCATCTAAGGTTCATCTTACCCGCGAAGATTTAGTAACTTTTGGTGATCAACTAACACCTATTGAGTTAGTATTGAAAATTAGTTGGTCAATCCCCCAAGTATATTTACTTATTTGATTAATCTTGTTAGTTAATTGTTGTGGTTGTAGTTACTTTCTGATCTAAAACCCCCTTTACCTGACATTTTTGTCACCCTTCTAGTTTAATTGCAAGTTTTCAATAATTTCTATTCCTACAGCTTGTGAAATCACTGTTATAACTTCATAATTTAATTCAAAATCGAACTACTCCCTGTGGGATCGACCCCAACACACTTTTTGGGTTTATACTAGATTACGATCGTCTACACCTAGTATAAGATGAGGTGTAGTTGAAATGTTAATCATCTAATCCGAGGTGTTACAATATCTCCCCCTTGGGACCATTTGTCCTCGAATCAGATTCAAATTGGTTCTACAAGAGTAGGAGAGAAACTAACAACCCAACCTACAATGCAATGCATACAATCAAGGAGGAACTATCGACTACAAGATCATAAGAGGGGTGAAACTAACTCTATCAGCCCATCATGCATGTGATGCACATATACAAGGAGAAAACATCAACTCCAAGCTCAACATACTCAAATGCATCATAAGGAAGTAGGACCGACATCTATCAACCTAATATGCATGAATTTTCAAAATTTCTCATGTTCAAGGAGGAACTACCTTCTCCAAGATGAAAGCATGCTCAACACAATATCATAGAGCTCATATGCAATTCAATCTCAAAAAGCATATCTAAATCATGTTCGTCAAATCATCTCATGAAGTCTATAGGCAACTAATACTCAATGCACAACAACATGAGGAAAATTAATCATATAAACTCATTTTCTTTCAAAATACAAGTTTTCATGAACATGCATCACATAAGGAAATCATGGAAACACATAAAAACCCATGACTCCCGAAAAGAAGACAAACCAAGAGAAAACCCTCCAACTAGAATAGGAGTAGTAGGAAAGAGATGAGGTTATCGGTACATAATATCGGCCTCGGCCTCCCAAGTAGAACCCTCAACTAATTGATTCCTCCACAATACTTTCACGGAAGCTATTCCTTGTTTCTCAATTTCTTGACTCGCCGATCTAGAATCTCAATAGGAACTTCCTCATAAGAAAAACTTTCATCAACTCCCAAACCTTCTAAAGGAACTATGGCTGTCGGATCTCCAACACACTTCTTAAGCATAGAGACATGGAAAACACGATGCACTGTTGCCAAATCATTTGGCAAGTCTAACTCATAAGCAACCTTACCAACACGTCTCAAGATCTGATATGGACCTACATACTGGGGACTAACCTTCCCATTCTTACCAAACCTCATTACACCCTTCATGGGTGAGAGTTTGAAGTAAAACCAATCATTAACATCAAACTCTAGATCCCTTCTTCTCACATCGGCATAGGACTTTGTCTGACCTTGAACCATTTTCAACTTTTCCCTTATAAGACAAACTTTCTCCATGGCCTCTTGTACCAATTTGGGACCTATTAGGTCAATTTCACCCACCTCAAACCATCCTATATGAGATCTACACCTCCTACCATATAAGGCCTCAAATGGAGCCATACCGATACTTGAGCGATAATTGTTGTTGGAAGCAAAATCAATCAATGGAAAATGGTCATCCCAATTACCCTTAAAATATATCACACAAGCCCTTAACATATCTTCCAAAGTTTGGATCGTACGCTCTTCTTGCCCATCAGTTTGGGGATGAAAAGTCGTGCTAAGCTTAACCTTAGTGCCAAGCCCCTTTTGGAAAGACTTCCAAACTGAGAAGTGAATTGGGTACCACAATCGGAAATAATTGATAAAGGCACTCCATGTAACCTTACCATTCTTCTCAAGTACAAATTGGCATAGTCCTCCATCGAATAGGAAACTTTGACGGGAAGAAAATGAGCTGATTTCGTCATTTGATCCATTATCACCCAAGTCGAATCCTGTTGTCACCGAGTGCGAGGCAAACCAAATTTAAAGTCCATATTCAAGTGTTCCCAATTGAAATTAGGAATTCTAATATCTTGGGATAGGCCTCCCGGTCTCTGATGTTCAACCTTAGCTTCTTGGCAATTTGGACACTTAGCCATAAATCCCCTAATATCTTTTTTCATCCCATTACACTAATAGACTTTCCATAAATCACGGTACATCTTGGTGGGTCCCGGGTGAATGGAATACCGCAAACTATGGGCTTCCATTAAAATATGTTTCCTTAAGTCATCCACATTTGGAACACATAAACGACCTTGATATCTAAGTACACAATCTCCCCCTTGGTAGAAGGCCTCAACGGATTTCATAAGCATCGCCTCTTTCAATTCTACTAAAATTTGATCAAGACCTTGCTTAACTTTCACATCCATCAAAAAAGATGATTCAGAGCCATTGTGAACCATAACACCACCCTTGGTGGAGTCCACTAATTGAACACCTAATCGAGCCAATCTACGAACATCTTGAACCAACTCTTTTTCTTCTTATTCAATATGAGGAACACTACCCATATATAAATGACTAATAGCATTGATGAGTCCACAAATTGGACTCATTTATGGCTATATTTTCATAGAATTAGTGTCCTCAAATGCATATTTTGTCTCAATATCTAATGAAAACACTTAAGTTTCAGGTATTTGAACTTTGAGGGAAAGCATGGACACTACTTAGCAAAAAGGAACAAAAGTAGCTGAAAGAACAAAGAAATGAAGATTTGAGAATCGCCGAACCCGTTCGGTGAGTCGCCAAAAGTTCTTATCCTCGCCTTTTGTTCCGGTGTGCTGAGCCTTGAAGGAAAGAATCAAATCGACGGTGAAAAGGAATAGTCGGCGTGTCGCCGAGTAGTTCCGCGAAGCAGTACTATGTCGCCCAATGATCAAACACACGACGATTGTGAAGGATAGAGCAAGACGGCAATGAAACCTATCAAAGGGCGGACCACTGAGTTGATCGGTGATCTCGACTAACGACGCCGAATGATCCGCTGGAACAAAGATTTTTGAAAACTATAAATACTTGTTGAGAATTATTATTCTAGTATCAAATTTTTAGCTTTGAACAATAATTTTTCAGACTTTCCTTCTATTTTTGAGTTCTAAGTTTGGAGAGGGTTTTGAAGAACCTGAAGGTTCAAAGGGTTTCAACACCAAGATTTTGGACTTGGGTCTTGTGGATTCTTCACTCTTGACTTGTTTTGAGAATTAAATCTTCATACCCATTTTAATGCAAACTCATATTGGTATAAATTTATATCTCTTTTACATGTCTAGCTAAAACCCCAATTCTTGGGGTGTGATTTTGTGAATATGGGTTAGATTATCTGTTGGGTCTTGCTTGTTGATAATTTATTTATTGTTTAGATGTGATTTCATTTAGTAGTTGTGGTGGAACTTAATGAAATTGTAGTTGCAAATATGATTTCACCTTTGTGTTTTTAGCTTGCTCGAGAGAGAGGTCGTAAAACTAAGACTACTAAATTGATGGCCGATGGGATTAGGTCGACATGAGGTTCAGCTCGAGAGAGTGAGCCCTAGTCCTTCTCTCACACACTCAGCTCGAGAGAGTGAGTGGGCTAAGGCGGAGGTTGTTCTTCATGCGACAAGTGGGTGTCCGAGAGGAAACCATTTGATTCGGGGTAAGTTGCTCGAGAGAGAATTTACCTCCACTATAGTCTAGCCTAGTCACAAATATTCAACAGATTTATTGTCAAAAACATGTACCCAATAGTTTAGTTTTCCCCGTATTCCTATCACATCCCAAGAACCGTATCTCCTTGATTAGTACTCTTTACATTTTTGTTGTTTTTGCTTACTTGTGACAAAACCCCATCATTAATTGACACTTTTGTGTCACCCCTTAGATTTAGTATGTTTATATTCGAAAATGTTTTTAGCTATGAATAATTAGAACTAAATTTTATTTTTCTATTAATTCTCAAGTGCACTCCCTTGGGACTCGACCCCAACCCTTGGTTGGGTTACTATACTATTGTACGTTCATAGACACTTGCATTGGAAGTTGTGTCTTGATTATGCAAACATCAAAATGGCGTCACTGCCGGGGAGTGGTGTTATTTGATATTTTCTAGTTAAGTAAATTTTTTTTTTCTTAGTTGTAGTTCTACTTACTTAATTTGTAGTTTTATTTTGTTCGTTTGTTTTTACTGAAACAGGAGAGATGAGTGTGGTTAATGACTATGAACCAATAGAGCACCTCTCGGTGGAAGTGATGAGGTTCAGGGATAGCATCCTGACCTTCAAATAGATGGAAGGTGAGCTTTTCATGAGTCGTGGATGGGGTTTAAAGCACTGTTGATGCAATGCCCAACTCATGAAATTCCCGATCTAGTTCTACTGGAGTGCTTCTATAGGAGTCTTAATCCCGGAAACAAAGGATTAATCGATTGACTTATCTCGGGTGGTCTTGAGAGATACTCCTATGAGACCGCAACTAAACTCCTTGACCTCGTGGCCAAAACCAACAAGGATACTGAGAAGGACCAGCAATTGATCATTTTGCTGGGCTAGATCAATAACTTGACCCAAAAGGTAGAGGAACTGGAGGTGATGTCCAAAAAAAAGAGCAAATGCATGCCACCTACCGAGCAGGGAAGGTCTATGGACAATGAAAATAGACGTATCGAAGATACGTTATTAATCATTCTCCAAAAGCTAAATAAGCAAGATAGAGTGTTAGAGAAGATTACAGAAAATGTAGAAGTGGTAACTCAAATGAGCGGTTCTCACTCTAGATCTATCCAGCTAATTGAAACTCTCTTGGGTCATGTATTGCCTCAGCTCTATCCAAATGAACAATTGGGATCACCTAGTTGCACTAGGTTCAACCCCAAAAATGAGGTTTGAGTGTTGACTTATGTCGTTCCATGAGGTTAAATAAGACACTGTTTGGGAGGCAACCCAAAACCCCTCTTTGCTTTTATTTATGTTCTGGTAAAATAATGGTATGTTGTTTGTACGTGTTGAAGTGTGGAAGGTGTTTGAGAAGTGCAGGGTGGCGAGCAACAAGTCCAACCGGTGAATCACCGAGGAGTTCGGGGACACCAAACTAGACTGCTGTTAGACTCAGGACAAACTTACATTGGAGTCTGTATAACTCGGCGAGCACAGGAAATGATTGGCGAATCGCGAATCGCCGTTTGGACTCCCATATTACATGGAGGTTCTGTAAACTTCGGCAAGGAAAATGACTACTTGGCGTTACGCCGAATAGATCGGCGATCGGGACTAATGTCGCCTAATGGGTGAAAACTGGACGATTTTGCAAGCCAAATGTTTAAAAGTTTCAAACTCATTCACTGTCCCTCAGTTTTTGTCTTCCCAAACTCACACTCGCACGCTAGTTCCTATATTTTTGCATATATAGAGTTGATTTGTGCTCGAAGTTGGATTACATTGCCTCCCTGAAGGAAAGGATCAAATCGGTGGTGAAAATAAGCAGTTGACATGTCGCCGAGCAGTTCTGTGAAGCAGTACTATGTCACTCAATGATCCAAAACATGATGATGCTGAAGGATAGAACAAGACGGTGATGAAACCTACCAAACGACGGACCACCGAGTTGATTGGAGAACTCGACTAATGACGCCGAATGATCCACTGCAACATATATTTTTGAAAACTATAAATACTCGTTGAGAATTATTATTCTAGTATCGATTTTTTAACTTTGAACAGTAATTTTTTAGACTTTGCTTCTATTTTTGAGTTCTAAGTTTGGAGAGGGTTTTGAAGAACTTGAAGGCTCAAAGGGTTTCAACTCCAAGATTTTGGACTTGGGTCGTGTGGATTCTTCACTCTTGACTTGTTTTGAGATTTAAATCATCATACCCATTTGAATGCAAACGCATATTGGTATAAATTTCTATCTCCTTTACATGTCTAGCTAAAACCCCAATTCTTGGGGTGTGATTTTGTGAATATGGGTTAGATTATTTGTTGGGTCTTGCTTGTTGATTATTTATTTATTGTTTAGATGTGATTTCATTTAGTAGTTGTGGTGGAACTTAATGAAATTGTAGTTGCAAATACGATTTCATCTTTGTGTTTTTAGCTTGCTCGAGAGAGAGGTCGTAAAACTAAGACTACTAAATTGATGGCCGGTGGGATTGGGTCGACATGAGGTTCAGCTCGAGAGATTGAACCCTAGTCCTTCTCTCACACACTCAGCTCGAGAGAGTGAGTGGGCTAAGGTGGTTCTTCATGCGGCAAGTGGGTGTCCGAGAGGAACCCATTTGATTCGGGGTAAGTTGCTCGAGAGAGAATTTACCTCCACTATAGTCTAGCCTAGTCACAAGTATTCAACAGATTTATTGTCAAAAACATGTACCCAATAGTTTAGTTTTTCCCGTATTCCTATCACATCCCAAGAACCCTATCTCTTTAATTAGTACTCTTTGCATTTTTGTCGTTTTTGCTTACTTGTGACAAAACCCCATCGTTAATTGACACTTTTGTGTCACCCCTTAGATTTAGTATGTGTCTATTCGAAAATGTTTTTAGCTATGACTAATCAGAACTAAAATTTATTTTTCTATTAATTCTCAATCTCACTCCCTTGGAACTCGACCCCAAACCTTGGTTGGGTTACTATATTATTGTACGATCGTAGACACTTGCATTGGAAGTTGTGTCTTGATTATGCAAACATCAAGCATCTGCTACCACATTAGCTTTACCGGGGTGATAAAGAACACTCATGTCATAATCATTCAATAACTCAAGCCACCTTCTTTGACGAAGATTAAGATCTTTCTGATTAAAAAGACACTACAAACTCTGGTGATTGGTAAACACATTCACTTGTACTACATACAAATAGTGTCTCCAAATCTTGAAGGCAAAAACGACCGCCGCTAACTCAAGGTTGTGAGTAGGATAATTTTTCTCATGTATCTTAAGTTGCCTTGAGGCATAGGCAATAACTTTCCTATTTTGCATAAGCACACACCCTAGCCTAATTCTCAAGGCATAACAATAAACCATCCGTCCCTTCCGGTAAGGTCAACACCAAAGCAGAAGTAAGTCTATCTTTCAACTCTTGAAAATTCTTCTCACATAATTCAGACCATACAAACTTAGCCTTCTTTTAAGTCAAAGTTGTCAAAGGAGAGGCAATTGAAGAGAATCCCTCAACGAACCTTCTATAATAACCGGCTAAACCCATGAAACTTCTAATATCCAAAGGAATTAGAGGTCTAGGTCAACTCATGACCGTATCCATCATCTTAGGATCTACGTCAATATCTTTACTCAAAACAATATGACCAAGGAAACATTTCAAGCACACTTCATCCAATTCTAAGTGCAAACGATCGTTAGTCAGTATAAAACCCAACAAAGAGTTGGGGTTGAATCCCACATGGAGTGGTATGTGTTCAAATTCAATCAAGAAGTATGAGTATGATCAAATAAGCTATAGGAATAGAAATTATCGAAAAAGACATGAAACAAATTAAAAACAGTTGACACGAATGCCAGATGGGGGGACGGGTGGGTTTGGTTTGCAATTATCAACTACAAAGCAGTCACAAACAAGTCAAATGACAATAAGAAGAGGAATTCTCGGGATGTGATCGATTATAGGCAAATTTCTATATATGGGTAATTGAAACTACTAGTAAACAATTAAAAATTAGTGAGTAGACTAGACTATAAGGGATATTGCTTTCTCTCGAACAATTATCCTGAATCTGGTGATTTCTTTCAAATATCAAAAAGCATGACAATGAAGAATAGCCCACACCTTAATTCCTCCACTCTTTCAACCTAGATGCGTAGGATTGGGTTTAACATTCATTCTCTCGAGCTGAACCCAACTCAACCCAATACCTACAAATTATTAATCAATAATATTAGTTCTAAAACCACTCTCTCGAGCAAGCCAAGAACACAAAAATAAAACTGCATTTGCAACTACAATTCAAAAATTGAACCATAATTAATGATTAAACTCACTTTAATTTAGCATTTAAACTAGTAATTAACAATACTCATAAACTAATTCAACCCATAATCACATGATCACACCTCAAGAATTGGGGTTTTAGCCAAACATCATAAAAGAGTAAAAACAATAAAAACAATTACCAAATCAATTAGCCATCAACTGAGTAACAATAATTTAGCCTTTACAATGCTCAAAATCGAAAAAAATCAGTAACCCACTTGCAAAATCTCCAAACTGAATCTCCAAAATCCTTCAATTCTACTGAGAAACTATGAAAAACTCAAGAGAAATGTATTCTAAACTAATTCAGCCTTCTAAATTAACCTTTCAAAATCTAATTTATAGTCGCCAAAAATAAGCCACGAAGGGTCATTACGCGAGGTAAGCTGGGTTCACCGAACCACTAGGCGAACCGCCCATTGCTCTCTTCTATCACCTTTTTGCCTTGACTCTCAGCATACTCAAGTCCTGTAACTTTGGGCGATCAATCTTTGCATCGCAAAACTGCTCGACGATTCACCGACTGCCCTTTTTTATCACCGACTTGGTTTATTCCCTTAGGGTTGGCACACTGGAAATTTAGGCGGTCAAAGTAGCTACTCCATGACATGCCAAGTGCTCTTGGTGATCCTCAGGTTCACCTGTCTTCACTTCTTAAGTTTGTTTTGTTCCTTTTTGCCTGTTAGTGTCCTTGCTTTGATCCTCAATCCATATACCTGAAAATCAAGGGTTTAACATCAGTTTATGGCACAAATTAAGCATTTGAGGACACTAAATCTATATAAACAAGGACCCAAATGAGTCCAAATCTCGGACTCATCAACACCCCCAACTTAAACTTTTGTTGGTCATGAAGTAAAACTCATGATCAACAGTTCAAAAATGACGTCTCAAAAAGTGTTGCATAAGACCCAACATTAATGCACACAACAAGGTTCAACTTACTCATACAATGATCAATTGTGCAGCCAAAGATTCAAACTGTAACTCCCCATTATCGAAGATGCTCAAGTTCACAATACTTACTCCTAATTCAAGTTGAAGCTCAACAAAGGTACACAAATGCCCTCACACAATGATGATTCCCTATTCACACAAAGTTCTTCAACAATTTATAGGTCCTGAATCACATACGACTCTCAAACTCACAAAGATGAACACATGGATGACTTCGCCCATATGTTTGCCTTTATTTTCCAATCAACATTTGTTTCAGCTCACTCAAGATCACAATGGTCTTTTCAAGGCTTGTAATAGGACTGAGTTTAAAGGTATGGTCATTTAGTCTTAGTGGCTTCTACCTTCATGAAGTGTGGTTTGAACATCACTTTCTTCATTTTCTTTGACATTTTTCTCATGCTCATAATCCACCCATTATTCAACATCAAATGAACTACTGGATACCCCATTTCTTTTTCAACTTCCATTATATTATTTCACAATTTTTTATTTTTTTTATTCTTTTTCTTTGCTTTCTTCTTTTCTCTTCTTTTTTTTTTTACATGAAGGGGTTTCATTTTTTGTTTTTCAAAACCATTGCTCAAGGGGGGATTTCTCACACTTCTTGATTTTCCTTCTCTTTTCACCACACCCCCAACTTAGGCTTTAGGCCTAAGTTGTCTATTCAAACAAACCACACTTCATGAAAGTTATGGTTGAATGGATAAAGAGGGATCACAATTGTTCAAGGTTCATACATCTCACAAGGTTGGTCACAAAAGAAGTATATTGTCAAATTGTTTCACTCTTAAAAATTGTTGCCTAAGATCATTTCAAGTGCTTGCATCACTTAGTCAACCAGACCAAAGGGGCAAATTCTAGGTGTCATCACACAAGGAATTGACACCAATATCAAACAAGACTCCACACTCTCTAGCTAGTGTGCAGTGTTCTTCACAAGAGACTCATTCGATAACCATATAGTCACAACGAGATGCTATAAGTTCACACATTTCCTATGCAACTTCATTGGCCTCAACGTAGCCGCACATTTATTTCATTCAATTAAGAGCACTATTCAAGTCATGATCATAAACGATACTCAAATTTACACAAGAACAACCACAATCACACAGAACAGAGGTTGCTACAGATTTTAAAAATAGGTTCAAAACCATTTCCATTCAAAACACGGGACCACAAGCTAAAACATCCACAAGAATTAAGATCAAAACACATATATAGATCACAAAACTCAATATTCACAAACAAAATAGAATCATAAGGAGTAGGTACGGAAATACCTCACCCCACCCACAAAAGAAAAATAGTTATCCGTAAATGCAACTAAACAAAAATAATCGATAAAAACAACCGAGAGGGAGGTAAACTTTTCATCCTGCCAAGCTAAGATTGGGGTGAAGTCTGTATCATAGTCACTTCATTTGTCTAGGCATCAGTGCCCGGGGTCACAATCTGGGGCTGGTGCCTGGTGTAGCATCAACACTAGCTCCACTAGAGCCTGCCATAGAGGTATCTTTCAACGATATTTCAATGAATGAATGTACTATCACCTCCTCTAAATAAGGCATGTCCTCATAAATGGTAGTATCTTAAATATTAAGATGCTTCTCATCTGTCTCAGCTTCTGACTCAGCAGCAGCCACATCCTCTATAATATCATCTATGGTGGTAGCCGGAGGCATTTCAGCATAGGCTGGGACATCTACACACGGGATATCTGGGACCTCTGATGACTCAAAAAGTGAAGTGAAGTATGTGGACCTCAAATGGTCCATATCTTTCCTCTGCTTGGAAACACCATCTTTCAAAGCCGTAACCTCAGTGGTAGTCCTCTCTCACAAAATCTCTACTCTAGTCATGAGAGTATCAACGAAAGCCCAAAGAGGTGTCAATGTAGCTGTAATGACCCTTTAAATTATCCAGGGCACCTCGGTTTCTAGCTGAGAAACTCGCACATCAGAAGAATGGGCTAGGTTCCCCATCTTGAGAAACATGGATTGAGTGATTGGAGTCCTCGAGACAGTGGTACCAACAGTAGATCTAGGGGGATCGGAGGCAGCTGAAGAACTCGGGGCCTGGGAAGGAGTGGAAGTAGAAGTACCTGAAGACCCGAAGGCCGAAGTAGGCACCACTGCCTCAGTAGGTAAAAAATCAATATTAACCTCCAGGGATGAATCCACCGGAGCTGCTCTTCTCATATCTTCCTCATACCATATGTACTCAGCCTCTAGGCGTTGGATGTCGGTGAAGGATATGGGTGTAACCTCAATATCCCTCTTCTCGTCACGAGGAACATTAGCTCACCGTCATAACTCTGTAATAAGTAAAGGAAGTGGAAGGGATGTCTGGCGTTGTTTGGCCCTCATGGATATCTCATGTCCTATAATTAACCCCAAGTTCAGACTGTTCCTCGCTATGATCGATCCGAGACAGGCCGCCTTTGGGTGGCGAAGAATGGACTCGTTTTGTGACGGCATGATAGAGATGCTGGTGAACCCAAACTAATATAGAGCTACTATGTTCAAGTATTTCTTCTCAATAGGGGCGCCGACCTCAATCCACCTCGGGGTGGCATTAGAAATAATGGGAGCTCGCTATCCCTTTAGGTGATCTCAAGTCTGTGTGGTGATTATGCTCTGGTAATCGTGCTGAAAGCCTGCAGCCCTGTCAAGTGTATAGTTGATATCATCGCTGCTATATCTCAGTGTCCTCCCTCAGACTATCACAGACTCCACCGGTCTGAAGGAACTGGCCCTCTTCTTCCCCTGGGGTACTAAGTCACCATATACAATGTAGAATTCTTGAACCCAGGTGGGAATGTATGGGCCACGAGGCCTGGTGAAGATCTGAAACCTGTGAAACTAGAAGTGTCCTACACAATAGGGTACTTATCTACTACACCATCTGTGGACAATCGTTTCTTTTTTAGGATGGTCGTAAATCGCTCAGCTTTTAACATGTTGAGTAGCTGGGGAGGAGCACCCTAAACTGGTGGTGCTGGAACCACCGTCTGTGCTGGAGCTGGAACTGAATCTGCAGCAGGAGGGGTCGACTCCAGAATCCTAGACGAATCTTAACAAGCTTTTGCCCGAATCTCTGCTCGCCGGGTTTGTAGTAATTGATCATCCTTAGGCTCAGAGAATGAAGCCTAAGAATCAAAGAATTCCCCATCAATGTCGAAGTTTTGCTCCAGTCATTCAACTACGGGAACCTTGCCCTTGCCTTTGTGTCCCTTTGGAGATGCTTTCTTACTCTTTGTGGTCGAAGCAGTTGCTCCCATAGTTATCACCATACCCCGTGCCCTTTTTCGGGGCGGCATGCCACTTTCAACCAAGTTGGTTCTAGCCATATCTGTAAAGCACATCAAAAAGTGATAGAAATCATTCAAGAAGATTGCATAAATCAGATTGCAGAAAGACTTCGGTGAGTCGCCGATTCGCTTAGGTGAGCCTGATCATGCTCACCAAAAGGACCAGCTCTAATTTTTTTTAGAATTAACGCATGTTGGCGATGCTCAGGGCTCTTCGGCAAATGGCGACATCAATCGGCGAGCTTAGACTATCCCGCCAAATATTACAACGTATTTTAGGGGTTAGGGGCGGAGAAAGAGCAATCAAATGAACCTTTTGGCGAGTCACGGAGTAAACTCGGTGAGCTCAGGCTTTCTGCCAAAAGTTACAGACTCATCTTAGCCAAAACAAGAAATTAAGGGCGATCAAAGGGGGACGTTGGTGATCCGCCAAACCATGTGGCGAGCTCGACGCAACTTGCTAAATAAGCCAACGTGCCAAATTTCAACCCCATTTCCCAAAAACAAGCCCACAGCCCCCGAATTCAATATCAAATATAAACACCATGCAATTAGTACCAGACCCATATGACCCATGCCTTTGGGGTACTGAGACTTCCCCCGATTTAGCCAAAATTGGCCATTTGATGACTTTTACCCTTAAGAATGACGTCAAACGCTCCATCATTGGACCACCCTAGGGGTCCTTGAGTATGACCCTAAGTATAACCCCCAAGACCCCTTGAAACCACAAGGCTGCCCCAAACTTGGTGGACCACGGAAGGGGACCATGCCCCGTAGGTCCATCCACGCCCCGTGGATGGTCTCCGTGGGTCATGGCACTCAAATGCAAGCCACAACCCCGGATGAAGGAGGGGGTACTACAATTCGTGACCCCATCCATGGTCTGTGGATAGGGTTTTGTGAACCATGCCTGCAATCTGTCAAGTGACACCGCCAAGTGAAGGGTGAAGTGTTAAATTCACCCTTTGCTTAGTTAACTGTTTAGACAGTTATTTTAGGGTTATTAAGGTATTTTAAGAGTATTAAAACAATAAAATACTATTTTAGATTGCATTCTTCAATTTCCCAAAATCAAAAACCCTCCCTTTCAAAATATCTTCTCTCTAGAACTCCATTGAAGACCAAGAAAATAAGAAAACTTAAGACTTGAAGAGGAAGGCTAATTGAGTGTATTTTCGTGGAATTCATCTATTAAGGTATGGTGATCCTTCATCTAGTATTATCTTTCACCCTATAGTCAATTTCCAAATAGATTTCAAAGTTTCAAGTTTCTCAAAAACCCTAGGTTTTACTCAATCTCATGGGTTCTTTCATCAAACGTTTTCAAATGGTTTCTAATGACAAATTATGATTGTATTAATGTTTAATTGATGATTTATGATGAAAACACTCTATGAATCTGTGAATTCTCTCAATTCGTAAATTGTGCCTTTATGAAGTGGGTTTGTTGATGATGAATGTATGTGAATCAAATTTGCCTAAATTGCTTTAAATTATTGAAGTATATCATTACCCATGACCCAATTGTAGTAAATTGTTGGTGTGTTGGTGAATTGGAAGTATGACCCTTGAAGGGCAAGTTATGATCAATTACTTGTTGAATTAGAATTGTGAATTAGATGTTGATCCACTTGAAAGGTGGAGGTGTTTATTTACTATATATATTATGGTTTTGAATTGATCGAGATATTCCTTGTACCCTACATGTGGAGGTTAATGTATAATTGTGATATGATGCATGTGTGTGATGTAAATGAATGAATGATGATCATGTCTAGAAGCTAGTTGTGTTAGGATTGAATGTTATCTCTCTATTAACACTTGTGAATGAATAAAAAATGAGGTTCAATGGTAATGTTAATGATGAAGTACTTATTGAAAGGCTATTCTCAATTGTATTATAATGAATGATAATGATGTGTTGATTGAAAGGATATTCTCAATCTTGCACTAATGAAGGATAATGGGATTCTTACATGAAAGGCTAGTCTCATAGTTTAATCTATGAGCTATCCAATGAATGAATGCTGGGTTTGAGATGGATACCCTCACGTGAGTTGAGGCGGTGTGTCTAGTAATAATCTCTTGTACCTTAATGTAATGAATGTTAAAATACTCTATGGGAATGTAGGCTAACCACCGAGAGGATATTGAATAAGACGGATGCCCTCACGTGAGTTGAGGTGGGGTTTCTAGTAGCAATCTCTTGACATGGATGCCCTCACATGAGTTGAGGCGGGGTATCTAGTAGAAATATCCTTGTCCCTTAACTATGTGCCCACATAGGTCTAGCTAGTGGATCCACTTAAGCTAAATACTAGTCTTCCTTAGGCAAGTTGACCACCTTGTTCGGTGTGGGGTTACATGACTCCGGATTCCATGATCTAGCTCTCATGGTCTATGTCGGTTAAAAGCTTATTCCCATCATGTGAGATGTGCATTATAGTTTCTTAAGGAGTTCTATGAAGTGTGGGTAGTAGTATGGGATGCTATCCATACATGGCATTAGTAGGCTTCAAGAGGGCTATAGTGAGTTCTCTAAGTCTTAATGACTAATGAATGAAAGTCCTCTAAATGAAGTTATTGAAGAATGTTGACTGTTAAATGCTTAATATGATGATTCATGCTATACTTGGGGTTATATTATGAGTTATTTTCCCTTGTCATGTATTATGAAATATTATGTCTCTTATGTGTGGATATTGTGCAAAGGTGGAAAAGAAAGAATGGTAAGTTCTCTTTTGGTGACCTTAATGTGGTACCCTGGTGTGGATGGTGGTATGGGACGCTATCGATACATTGCACAAGGTATAGCATGAGGGTTACTTGAGGTGAATGTTAAACGTGAAGGTAAATAGTTATATGTTGATATTGTTCAAATGTGATGTTATGACTTGTATGATGGTTATATTTGTATTTGATATCTCCTATGCTATTGTTCATGATATTCCTAAAAAGTGGCATAGTGCATGGTTTCCAACCAAAATGTCCTTTTTTAAAGAATGTTTTTGCATGGTCATCATACTTAGTACATTTTTGTGTGCTAACCCATTATTCTATGTTTTTACTATAAGTGTAGGTTCCGGAAAGTGATTGCTTCTATCTAGATTAAAGTGCTTGGATTGCTATTCTTCCAAGATCAAGTGGTACGTCCTCATAGTTCAAGGACAAGTGTCTTTTTAGAATTTTCTTTCTTTCATATAATAGACTACTTTAGATTTCTATTGTAAAGGGCCGTGTCCTTATTTTGTTAGAGATTGTGTCTAAGATGGCCATGTGATATATTGACTTCCTCTTGTGTTTACATGTTTTTTTAATGATAGATTGTATTGTTTTTGAATAAAAAGTTTTAATTCCGTACTACTTCTATTACCTATGCGATGAATGAATTCTATGAGGCTTGTATAAGATCCCTTCGGGGTTGAGTACACTATGTTGCTTCCGGGGTGTAGACTCGGGTCATGACAGACATGGTATCAGAGTACAAGGTTTTGGGAATGGTTTTTAGGTTGGTGTCTCACAAGTCACGTCGAGTAGAGTTTTGTTCAGCGGTGTGAGTCATGAAACATCTATGAGCGAAAGGGTATAGGACGTTAGAAAGTTACACTTCTTTGATATTCTTAAAGTCGTGCCTTAGAGTTTAGCTCTATAAGTGTCCTTTTCCTAATCCTTCTCTTGTGTTTATTAAAAATTAATACAAAAAGGACACCCGCAAGGAGAGTGGAAGAGGAGAATGTGGATGAGGGAGTTCCTCCCAAAGATCCTGAAGGTCCTCAGGTGGACAAGTTTTGGTAGATCCCACGGCCATGACTAATGAGGAGATTAGGCCGGCTTTTCTAACCCTAGCCCAAGCCATGACGGCTCAAGTGAATCGGGATATGGGGCCTAGTGTGAATATTAATGAGAGTACCACGGCCTCAAGGTTGAGAGACTTTGTGAGGATGAATCCTCCTATTTTCCTTGGCTCTTAGGTGGGAGAGGATCCCCAAGAATTCTTGGATGAAATGTTTAAGATAGTCAATGCTATGGGGGTATCTTCTAGGGAGAAAGCGGAGTTGGCTTCCTATCAATTGAAAGATGTGGCCCAAGTGTGGTTCACTCAATGGAATAGCAATAGGCCTTTAGAAGCGGGTCCTATAGAATGGGAAGAGTTTAAGAGAGCATTCCTTGGTAGGTACTTTCCCCGTGAGAATAGGGAGGTTAAGGTGGAGGAGTTCATAAACCTTAGGTAAGGTAGTATGAGTGTGGAGGAGTATTCTTTGAAGTTTACCTTATTGTCTAAGTATGCTCCATCTTTGGTGTCTAACCCGAGAGATGAGATGAGTCGCTTTGTGACCGGTGTATCCGACCTTGTTAACGAAGAGTGACATACATCGATGCTTCATGATGATATGCACATTTATATACTCATTGTCTATGCTCAATCTATTGAGGAATCCAAACTTGAGAGGAAGAGTAGAGAGTTGAAGAGGGGTAGATTCGATGAGCAAGGTCAACCAAGGTCCAAAAAGAGGTTCTCCAACCAAGATTATTCAATGGTTAACAATGATAGGGTGTCTAACCCTAATTCCCAATGAGGGTGTGGAAATGGTTCTTCTTTTGAGAGGTCTAGATGTGCCAAGTGTGGGAAGCAACATTTGGGTAAGTGCCTTTCTGGCACGGATGGATGCTTTCGGTGTGGAAAGAAGGGTCATAGGATGAGGGATTGCCCAACACTCATGGCAAAAGGAAGGGAGGATAAGCAAGCTTCTCTTGGTGGCCCCGATCCTAATGCTACAAGGAATAGTCGTTTCTACGCACTTCAAGCCAAAGAGGGCAATAGAGCTAATTCAGATGAAGGTACCGATAAGTTATAGTTCCTTTTTGTTGTGATGAGGTCCTTATTTTGTTTCATGTTAGCCTTAGTTGGGTTTTCTCCTAAGTGGGGGATAGTATATTGAATAGTAAGGTTGTTAAGAGTGTTGATGTCCTTATCTCTTTCCTTCTATTCCTATTCAAGCTTGAGACCAAGAGTTTCTTGTAGCTTGTTTCATGTTTTGGAGTTATGTGTGACATTGTGTTTCCATGGTCTCCTTATGTTATGCATAATTTAGTTGGATTCTTGTTTAGCTGAGAAAAAAATGAGTTTTCATGAATTATGTTCGTCATATAGATTTGCATTTAGTATGAGTTGTCTATATTCTTCATGAGGTTAAATGTTGAACATGCCTAAATGTGTTTTTATGAAGAAGTTGCATAATGTGCTTTTATGAGAAAATTGCTTAAATGTGCTTAATGATGTTGTGATGAGCAAGATGTGACTTGGAGAAGGAAGTTCCTCCAATGAAATGAAGAATGCAAAGTTTTGATGCATAATGAGTTTGTAGATGTAATTCCTACCTTCTTGTTATGTTTTGAGCCTTTTTGATGTGGATTTGAAGTTTTCTCCTATGTTTATGCATTTATATTGATGTTGCATGCTTGTTGGGCTGCTCATTTGAGTCGTGAACCCCTTAATGTGTTTTAAGTGTCATTTGAGGATGAATGTTCTTAAGTGGGGGATAATTGAGGGGATTTGATGGGTTTTGATGTTGTCCCGAGTCATGGTTGAAGGGTGTAGGGGTTAAATGTCAAGGTACAACTCCCCTTGGACCACCCTAGGAGTCCTTGAGGAGGACCCTAAGTTTAACCCCAAAGACCCCTTGAAACCACAAGGCTGCCCCAAACTTGGTGGACCACAGAAGGGGACCACGCCCTGTAGGTCTATCCACGCCCCGTGGATGTCCTCCGTGGGTCATGGCCCCCAAATGCAAGCCACAACCCCAGATGAGGGAGGGATAGTACGGTCCGTGACCCCATCCACGGTCCGTGGATGGGGGTTTCTTGAACCATGCCAGCAATCTGTCAAGTGACACGACCAAGTGAAGGGTGAAGTGGTAAATTCACCCTTTGCTTAGTTAAGTGTTTGGACGGTTATTTTAGGGTTATTAAAGTATTTTAAGAGTATTAAAACAATAAAATACTATTTTAGATTTCATTCTTCAATTTCCCCAAATCAAAACCCTTCCCTCTCAAAATATCTTCTCTCTAGAACTCCATTGAAGACCAAGAGAAGAAGAAGACTCAGGGCTTGAAGAGGAAGGCTAATTGAGTGGATTTTCGTGGAGTTCATCTATTTAAGTATGGTGATCCCTCATCTAGGGTTAGCTTTCACCCTAGAGTCAATTTCCAAATAGATTTCAAAGTTTCAAGTTTCTCAAAAACCCTAGGTTTTACTCAATCTCATGGGTTCTTTCATCAAACATTTTCTAATGGTTTCTAATGACAAAATATGATTGTTTTAATGTTTAATTGATGATTTAAGATGAAAATACTCTATGAACCCATGAATTCTCTCAATTCCTAAATTGTGCATTTATGAAGTGGGTTTGTTGATGATGAATGTATGTGAATCGAATTTACCTAAATTGCTTTAGATTACTGAAGTATATCATTACCCATGCCCTAATTGTAGTAAATTGTTGGTTTTTTGGTGAATTGGAAGTATGATCCTTAAAGGGCAAGTTATGATCAATTACTTGTTGAATTAGATGTTGATCCACTTGAAAGTTGGAGGTATTTATTTACTAAGTATATTGTGGTATTGAATTGATAGATATATTACTTGTACCCTACATGTGGAGGTTAATGTATAATTTTCATATGATGCATGTGTGTGATCTAAATGAATGAATGATGATTATGTCTAGAAGCTAATAGTGTTAGGATTGAATGTTATCTATCTATTAACACTTGTGAATGAAGAATGAATGAGGTTCAATGATAATGTTAATGATGAAGTACTTATTGAAAGGCTATTCACAATTGTACTCTAATGAATGATAATGATGTGTTGATTGAAAGGATATTCTAGATCTTGTACTAATGAACGATAATGGGATTCTTAGATGAAAGGCTATTCTCATCTTTGAATCTATATGCTATCCAATGAATGAATGTTGGGTTTGAGATGGATGCCCTCACGTGAGTTGAGGCGGGGTATCTAGTAACAATATCTTATCCCTTAATGTAATGAATGTTAAAATACTCTATCGGAATGTAGGCTAAGAACCGAGAGGATATTGAATGAAATGAATGCCCTCACGTGAGTTGAGGCGGGGTTTCTAGTAGCTATCTCTTGAGATGGATGCCCTCACATGATTTGAGGTGGGGTATGTAGTAGCAATCTCCTTGTCCCTTAACTATGTGCCCACATAGGTCTAGCTAGTGGATCCACTTAAGTTAAATATTGGTCTTCCTTAGGTAAGTTGACCACCTTCTACGGTGTGGGGTTACATGACACCATATTCCATGATCTAGCTATCATGGTCTATGTCGGTTAAAATCTTATTCACATCATGTGAGATGTGCATTATAGTTTCTAGAGTAGTTCTATGAAGTGTGGGTAGTAGTATGGTATGCCATCGATACATGGCACGAGTAGGCTTCAAGAGTGCTATAGTGAGTTCTCTAAGTCTTAATGACTAGTGAATGAAAGTCCTCTAAATGAAGTTATTGAAGAATGTTGACTCTTAAATGCTTAATGTGATGATTCATGCTATACTTGGGTTATATTATGAGTTATTTTCCCTTGTCATGTCTTATGAAATGTTATGTCTTTTATATGTGGATATTGTGCAAAGGTGAAAAAGAAGGAATGGTAAGTTCTATTTTGGTGACCTTAATGTGGTACCTTGGTGAGGATGGTGGTATGGGAACCTATCCATACATTGCACAAGGTATATAATGAGGGTTACTTGAGGTGAAGGTTAAATGTGAAGGTAAAGAGTTACATGTTGATATTGTTCAAATGTGATGTTATGACTTGTATGATGATTATATTTGTATTTGTTGTCTCCTACGGTATTGTTCATGATATTCTTAAAAAGTGGCATAATGCATGGTTTCCAACCAAAATGTCCCTTTTAAAGCATGTTTTTACATGGTCATCATACCTAGTACATTTTTGTGTGCTAACCCATTCTTTTATGTTTTTACTACAAGTGTAGGTTCCAGAAAGTTATTGCTTCTATCTAGATTGAAGTGCTTGGATTGTTATTGTTCCTAGATCAAGTGGCACATCCTCATAGTTCAAGGACAAGTGTCTTTTTAGAAGTTTCTTTCTTTTCATGTAATAGACTACTTTAGATTTCTATTGTAAAGGGCCGTGTCCTTATTTTGTTAAAGAGTGTGTCTAAGATGTCCATGTGAGATATAGACTTCCGTTTGCGTTTAAATATTTTTGAATGATCGGTTGTATGGTTTTTGAATAAAGTTTTTTAATTCTGTACTACTTCTATTACCTATGCAATGACTGAATGCTATGAGGCTTATATAAGACCCCTTCAGGATCAAGTACGTCGTGTTGCTTCAGTGGTGTAGACTCGGGTTGTGACAATCAAGTAAAGCATAAACATCAAGTTGGAAAACCTTCAACATACCGATTACCACATCGGGAGAACTCTCTTGTTCACCTCAAGTCTGAAGTGCATAGAAACAATTTTGCTTAGGAGCATTGGAACCCACACCACTAGTAGCAGCTTTCTGGCCCTCTCTTCCTTTAGCCGCAAGCATTGGGCAATCTTTCATTTTTTGACCACTCTTACCACAACCAAAGCAACCATCCGTGCCGGCTAGGCATTTACCCTCGTGCTTCCTTTCACACTTAGTGAAATTAGACCTAGGAAACGAAGATCCACTACCATTACCTCCTTGAGTATTAGGGTTAGACACCCTATCTGTGTTGAACTTAGGAGGAGCATTGGAGGAACCCTAACTAGAAAACCTTTGTCGGAATCTAGGACGACCTTGTCCATCAGAACTTGCATTAGAGAAATTTCCATCACCGATCTTAGCCCTTTTTACCTCCCTAGACTTTTCCTTGAATTTCTCCTCCTCAATTTATTGTGCATGCACCATGATATGAAAGATGTCCATGTCATTAAAGAGCATAGTGGTTCGGCACTCTTTAACCACCATTTAGAACACACCCAAAACAAACTTACTCATCTTAGCCCTTGAATTGGCAACCATAGTTGGAGCATACTTAGATAATTGAGTGAACCTTAGATCATATTCCCTCACACTCATACCTCTTTGTCGAAGGTTAATGAACTCAAGCACCTTGGCTTCCCTCATCTCTAGGGGAAAGAACCTATCAAGAAACACGTCCATAAACTTCTCCCAATCAAGAAGACCCGCATCTTCCGGTCTCCCTTCTTTCCATTGGTTATACCATATTTGAGACACACCCTTTAGTTGATAAGCGACCAACTCTACCTTTTCCGCATGCGTAACTCCCATGATCATCAACACGTTATAGACCTTATCGATAAACTCTTGAGGATCTTCCTCAACTTTGGAACCATGAAACATTGGAGGATTCATCCTTGTGAAGTCCCTTACTCTTGAAGCCTTCGTACCTAAATTTGGGATCAAACCACTACCTCCCTATTGGCTTGGTCCATTATGGCTTCAGCCAATACTTGAAAAACAGCTCTAAACTCCGCATTAGAAACTTTCTCAGCGAAAGGATCGACCGTAACTTAAGAAGCTTATGGAGGATCTTTTTGTTCCGCATTCTCCCTCACATTCCTTATAGTGTACGCTCTTCGTGAAGCCATATCCCGAAGAACATAAGATAAGGATTAGGAGAGAGACCTTATAGAGTTGAACTATATCGCACGACTTAAAAGTAATGAAAAATGTGGGGTGTCCTGCTCATCTTGTAGCCTCTCATTAATAAATGTGGCACACTTCACACTTATGTACAAGACTCTACTAGACATGGCCTATGAGTTATCCTAGGACCGTTCTAACCCTTGTGCTCTGATTACCAAGTTTGTCATGACCTAGGGTTACCCCATAGATGTAACATGGTGTATAGAACCCCGAAGGACCCTATATAAGCCACTCAGCTCTCATAACATAGGAAATAGAACAATATGAGTGAAATAATAGTCCAAGTCCAAAACATTTTATAAAAGCAAAGCGGAAGTCTAATACACTTGTTTCATCATAGCCATCTAATACAATAGAATGAAAATGGGCCTAGCCCATACATCATGTTCAAAAGAGAAAATACATGAAAGAAAAGTGAAACAATAACTCCATCCTCGAAGTATGAGGACTGACCATAGCTTGGAAATATCTCAAAGCAACCTCTAGCCACTAAACCCTGAAACCTGACTGTAAGACCCTACATTTAGGGAAATGTAGGCAAGAGTATGCGCTAGTAAAAAATAATGTACCAAATATGATAGCCACGTATAAAACATTTACATCATTCTGAAAGGGACATTTCATTTCATGACATGCAATTGACCAAGCTAAAACATGATATAAAAGATTTAGAAAACATAAGTCATAACATCATGGTCAATGCAAGCTAACTTCATCTTTAAAACCTTTAAACTCATATGCGATACTCCTTGAAGTAACCTTAGTTCATTATTACTTGTGGGGAATTAGCCTTAACCGACATGTAAGACCATGTGAGCTATTCACATGGAATCAGGTGTCTACCCCATGCTGAGAAGAGGTGTCCTACTTTCCAAGGTAAGATCATGAACTTCTAGATATTGTGGATCCACTAGATAATGTCTATATTAGACAACATCCTATGATGGCACATAGTTATGCGTTAAAGAGATTGCTATTAGAAACCCGACCTCTACTAACGGGAGAGCTTCCATCTCATGAGATTGCTTCTAGAAACCCGGCATCTACTAATGGGAGAGCTTCCATCTCATCATTAATATCCACTCGGTGCTAAGCATAAATCCCACATAATAGTCATTTCTTACTTTACTTCATTAATCATGGAAAGGTGCCCTTGGACAACCAAACCAAGCTAGTTCATTAGGATAACTCTAATTTTTTGATCCAATGAGGTGAGAAAGCCTTTCAACCTAAGAATCATTTATATGTGAGAAAACCTTTCACATCATGCTAATATGTGTTTATGAGAATATCCTTTCACAACACAACATTATCATTGGTACTTTACTCTCAAAGCACCCTTAAAATATTTGTATAGATTTCATAAGAAAATGCATAAGTCCATAATTTACCTCTTCAGGTTCAAAACCCACTTTCAATCATCAATGCTTAGAAAAAAATGGGTTAGATATGGATTTCATCATAAATACATGTAAAGCTTGCAATACATGCTTAATTTTATAAAACTCTTCCTTGAAGATCGAAATCTCACATCATATAATTCACAACTTGAAAACATGGGAATTACATGGGTTCACGAGAAAATCATCATAAAATCATCATATTTAAGAAATTCATGCATAAGAGATCATAAATCAATCATTTAAATCAATAATGAAAAGAACTCATAATACTTGAAGAAAACTCTAACTCAATTGGGGAATTCTACATTTAAAATAGAGGAATTTGGGAACTCCATGGATGATAACTATCATACCTTGAATCTAAATCCTATCCTTCAATAAAGAAATAAAGACCTTAACTTGAAACCCTAGATGCATCCTTCTTCTTCCTCTTCAAGTTTCTAGAGAGAGAATTATATGAGAGCTCTTCTTTTTGGTGAGTTTAGAGAGAATAATTTCTATTGGGAAATTTGGGGGTAAGAAGCTTATATAGGGGTCTTAATGAAGGGTAAAATGACGTAGTATAAGAATAAATTAATTAGGAAAAGACCCAACTACCCCTGAAACTCAACTGTTGATAGTGACCCACGACCCACCACCGATGGACCATGGACTGACAAATGATCTCTCCTGCACACTCGTGGTTGGTGATCAGAGAGTTTTTCCTGGACTTACGGCTCCTGGACCGTGGATCGTGGACCCACCTACGATCCGTAGGTCCAGTCATGGTCCTTGGCCTGGACAACTTTTTGGTGGCCTTTTTATTGGCCTGCTTACGGTCTGTGGTTCAACCAATGGGCCGTGGCTGGCGTGCGTTGATGGCACCTGTAAGTTCTGAATTTTTCCAGGCTTCCCTCTTTCTAATCCGAGGTGTTACAGTGATCTTGAGGGAAAAAGAGGACAAAAACATAAAAAGTTAATTTTGGAAGAGAATTTTTTCTCTAGGAATGCGATCAACTGACACATGAATGCGGAGATTTGGTCAATAGAGTACCGTGAACATGGTGGACGCTATTCATGAAGACTCTCAATAGGACTATGACGCACTAGTGCAGTTAACGAAAGTCCACATAAATTGATAATTCAACACGAATGTGGAGAGTAATTGTTCGGATGCATTGGAAAAATTTGAATTTAACCATATTGATTCCAAAACTTCTTTTTACACTCAACAACCATTTTTAGATAATCATTCATAGAATTCACATTATATCTCCTCTTATAATATTGTAGAGAGGAAACATTTAGGGCTCATCTTTTGGGTAGAGACTTTGAAGGCAAGTTACCTCATAATTCAACTTTTTGATTAAAGATTGTGTTTTGACTAGTAATATTTCTTATCCGGTCTTAGTTCCCTTACTTTGTATTGCATGAATTATGGATTTAATTGCTAACTAAAATTGGGGTTTGGTTCTAGAAACAGACAAATCCTTTGGGTATTTTATTTCTCATTTTATTGCTTTTGTAATTCATATCTTGCTTCTTATTAATGAAATGGATTTAGTCTAATAATCATGTTTTCATGCCTCATTTGAGAGTGCACACTCAAATCAATCTTAGATCTTAGTAGTTTGCTCGAAAGAGAATTTAAGAAGTGGATGATTAGATAAAAAATTACATATTAGCATTGAATGTTGAGTTTGTTCAAAAGAGAGATTTAAATTTTCATTGTTGAATGAAAGACTTGCTTGGAAGAGTGGTCTATATTAGGTTAGTAGGTTGTTTTGTTGAATTAAATGTTTGATACTTAAAGGAGATTTCATGATATAGCATAATGAGATCAAAAGAAAATTTTGATTGTTGATGATGACCTATCATACATTTGATTGAATTAGAATGTGTTGAGTTGCAATGGGTCGTTTGGATGAGTATTGAGTTTAAAATTTCCCAATTATCCCTTTCTTAAATTCGATCGTTACTCAATCTTGAATTTAATATTTAAACCAATCTCTTTTTGATAATAGTCTATAGGTTATTTAGATTCAAACTAGTAGCTTGTAATTCTTTGTCTTTTCGATTGCCGTCAAATTGTTCCTTATGAGATTCAACCCTGAATTTATTGTTGGGAATTCAATATTGCTAATGATCGCTTACTCATTAAATGACATTCTAGTTTATCTGTGTGTTATCAAAGGCCCTGTTTTGATCCACCATCGTTGTCTATATATGCATCTTAGACTCCTCAATCACTGTTCAGACCCAAGGTATGAGATGCTGAAATAATTGAGTCATTTAGGCCTCAATGCGATTCTATCTATACTCGAACCTATAAAATCTATCAGGTGACACTTGAAAAAAGGCTCGGTGCAATAGGCAGACGTTGAGGTGTCGTAGCAAACAATGTGTATGTTGAGGTAGGAGTTTTCTCTGTCGGCTCAACAGTTGCGGTATCTTCCGCTAAAATTTCTCCATCTTTGGGCTACTCATTGGTAGGCATCACAATCATATTTGGCGTGCTCATCTAAGGTCCTCATCTCACTACGACCAAGTTAAACTAATCTCTTAGTCACATCTGTCAGCGGGTCGACTCCAGCTATCATAGGCACTTTGGATTCACTACACAAATAAAAAATCAAAAAGGGTAGGGGATAGTAGTAGTACCCCTAAAAATTGACTCATAAATCAAAACAATTAGTAGATGATTGAACTCGATCTCATTACATACTATCAAATACACAACTATTACTGCTAGATCTAAAGTCAATTGGTTATCCACCATGTTTGGGGATAGTCGAGAACTTACTATGGACAACAAAAATGTAATTTTGAAATTCAGCGTGGCTTTCTTCATTAGGACATGATTCTGAAGAGCTGGAGTCAAAGAGTGATGCGGATTGTGAACAAGAGTATGACCCTGGTAATGAGTTTCTACCATCATCCCCCGAAACTTGTTCCCCTTAATTAGACTACCGAGAAGTAGGTGCTTTTGGTAACAAATTATTGATATGCTCAAGAACCATAATCATATGCCTTGACCGCATCTTCCTTGTTTGAGGCTCGGTGAATAAATCAGTTTCCAAGTTATAGTTTACCTTAGACCCACTATTTTCTTCCTCGGAAGGGAAGTCATGAACCCGAGATTTGACTTTAGTCCCGACTTTGTTTGATGGTGCAGCGGATTTTCCCCCTTGTCTTTGCATTGTACCTATGGGATAACTTATTAGTTACTGGAAAGTACAAAAAAATATCAAAAAAAAATTGAACTAGTAGTGCACTATTTTTTATCCTACGAAAGGGTTCCTACAGATTGTAGAAAGTTCTATGGACATAGGACCCTATCGTAGGAAGTTAGTCTTAAAAACAAGTCACAAAAGTTTGCACTATTTACTACCAATAAACACCATAAAAAATTCTACAGACAATAGGTCGATCAATAGTTCAATTTCATAGCTATGGGAACATGCATTATAGGGACTAAGAGGTTTATCTACGTGTAGTAGAAACTTCTACAGATCATAGATAGGCTCATAGTCCTCAACTTAAAAATTATAAAGGCAAGCCTCATTCTACGAGTCATATCTATTGTTTGTATAAAGTTCTATGACCCGTTGATAAAATTCATACAAGAAATGGTATGAAACGCTGAACATTAGATCTTTAGGTTTTTCCTACGTAGGTAAACTATGGGTCGTGGAACAATCCACGACATGTATTAGATGTTCGTCAACAACAAAATTCCTAGACCAATTTGTCATTTTCCCCAAAGATTATATATTTTTTTATTAATTGATAAACCTAAGTAATTTTAAAGCATTGATACATAGTCTTTTACTAAAATATATTCACGAACACTATCACTCCTAAGTTTTATCACAATTTCTAGAAACTATCGTAGAATATAACCCTAGGTCAAATTTAATCACAAATATTTTCAACAAAATGGAATACAAGGATCTGACCCATACCTTTTTTGTGTGAAATTGAATTTATGTGAGTGAGTTGAATTGAAAAGAACAACACTGTGAACCTTTTCGCCCTGACTCGTGCATTGATCCTCCTTCAACAATGAATTTATGGAATATATTTTGGTTGGGGATGTTTGGGTAATAATGGGGATGAATAAATAGTGGTTGAATGAAGGGGTGTTATTGAAGATGAGGATTTATGATGGTTATGAGGGTTGAATGTTGGTGTAACAGTTTGACAAGGAGGGAACGTGGGTGTAAATTCAAAAACTTTTTGTTTTAATGTGTTTGTGTCTTGGGTCAGCTCACAATTTTAATTTACTAGATCTTCATCAAAGTATGTCTATGGCCGTTAATAACTTCTAAGATCCGTAGGTGGGATTTGTAGGTTGATTTAACACTATGGAAAATTTAGGGATCATACCTCGAGTCTACAAGGATTGACTATGGACATAGAAATTTTAACGGTTCATAGTGTCCACTCGTACAACTAAAGTTATAGCTCTACTGTGAACCTCGTTCTCTCACCGTTATCTATTTTAACCACTCCATCTGAAAATATTTGAACTACTCAAAATGTTCCCAACAATTTTAATTGAAGTTTTCTAGGTAATAAGCACAATCTTGAGATTAAGAAAATGACCAAATCTTTGGGTGCAAATTTGTTCTTTTCCAACATTCGGTCATGATACTTTGTTATTCTGTCTTTGTATAAGGTTGAACTTTCATAATCTTGTAAGAGAAACTCATCAAATTCATTTATCTCATTAAGCATGTGATTTGAAACGCCACCCCAATATGAATTAAGCTTCTTGAGTGCCCACATGGCTTTGTGCTCTATCTCTACACAAATGAAAACACTTCCAATTTTTTTTTTGTAAGGAGACATACCTATGGGAGCCCTTAATGCGGTTTGATATGCCCATAAAGAGTCATCAAGATTTCTTGACCAATCCACTCTATTCATATTCATAGTCTCTACGAGGATTTGCTTGGTTTCTCTATTTGAAACTCCAACTTTCCCATTGGACTGTGGATTGTAAGTTGTTGCTCTGCTATATTTAACACAATATGTTTCAAGCAACATCTTGAACAACTTATTACAAAACTGACAATCCCATTGCTAATTGTTTCTTCAAGTGTACCAAATCTGAAGAAAATAATTCTTTTAAAGAACGTGGTGATAGTTTTTCCTACATTGTTCGAAAGCGCAACAAATTTAACCCATTAAGACACATAGTAAATCATTAAATGTATGTACTTCATTCTATTCGAACTCAAAAATGGACCCATAAAGTCAAGGCCCTAAACGTCGAACAATTCAATCATAAGAATCAGAGTAAGTTGTATTTCATGTTTCCTTGATATACCTTATTATCTTTGACAACGGTCAGACGACTTGGCAAAATCATCACCATCTTGGTAAATGATAGGCCAGTAATACCCACATTGCAAAATTTTATAGGCAGTCTAGATATCACAATTATGACCACCAACAAGATATGATTGTTGAGCTTCCAATACACTCATCATCTCGACCTCAGGAATGCAGCAATGAATAATCCAATCAGCACAAATACAGAAAAAGTATGACTCTTCTCAAATGAACATTTTCATATTAGACATTAATTTTTGGTATTGGTTAAAAGACAAACTTGAGGGAACCACATTACTCACTAAATCATTATTTAAGTTTGTTAACCATGGAGTTATATCATATGTAGCAACAATAACTTGATCGTCTGGAAAGTTATCATATATATCAACCTCATAAAAAACTTTTAGATTGCTTCTTCTTCTAATCCGGACAAGTGATCAATTACTTGTTTTTCAGTCAATTTATTATATTTAACTTCTAAATTGAATTCTTGCAATAACAACTACCAATGTATAAGTCTCGGATTAACAACTTTATTTTTCATAAGGTATGTCACGCCCCGAGACTACCCTCGAGACACGGACACGGGACCTAGGACCACAAGTGATCCCAAGCTAACCCTGCTGGCATGATCATGAGCATACTAAAGATAATAAACTGATGCGGAAGCTAAATCATAATTAAAATGAAAAGATGG